>VZTT01033717.1:72889-87826 GCA_013400855.1 Buphagus erythrorhynchus | reverse complement strand
AAAAAAAAAAAAAAAAAAAAGTAAAATAAAGTAAAATTCTCAGAGAGCTAGAGAATACTACTGGTGTTACTGGTGTTGGGGAAGGGCTGGTCACACCAGTGCAGCTGCTCTTGGGCCATGAGGGAATGACCATGCAACAGTGAGGCAGGTGCCTGGAGTATCAGCAGGCAGCAGACAAGTCAGGCTCCATCTGCAATGCCATCCTAACCATAGATCCCTTCCTGATCTGACTCTGTGTCAAATCACGTCCCAACAAGATGTGCAGTCCCACGGCTCAGAAGCTTTGTCCTTCCACACATCTGCTGATTTTCATGGATGGAAGGGCTGGCCCATGCCTTGTAGGGGTGAAAATGTTGTGATGTTTGGTTAGAGTGGGTCTCAGGGCTGCAGCAGTGGTCCAGGTGGATTCTTGTTTCCCATGGACATGCGGTCTCTTGTGTCACAGCTGCCATACATGCTCCAGGGCCTTCCAGAAACAAATTCAAATAGACACAATCCTAGATGATATGTTGCTGATAGAAGTTTTTACAGCAGACGGGGGACAGAGACCCAGAGATGCTAAGATGTGGGACTCACCTCACTTTATTGTAGGGGTTTGGGATGCCCTGGGCTATCCACGATACAATACAGGACTGTAAACCTTCTATGCCTGAAGCAGCAGCAGTGGAAATTGGCTGTGCCTATGGCAGGACGTTTGGAACTAGATCTCTGAGATCACTTCCAACCCAAACCATCCTATGATGATGTGATTCCATGAAGTGTGTCTCTGTGTACAACACAGATGGATGAATAAGAACCAGAGGGCTTGGTGTCTACAGGCCCCTTCTTGAGAATGAAACCTTAAACAAAGCGTTGGACAAAACTTTCTTTACAAAAGCAGTGGAGAAGAATGTTTGAAATTTAGTTATGAGACGTTTTGTTGACATAAAAACTTCTGATTTCTATTAGTTTTAATGTATACATTAAACCATAAGCTCAGAAAAGACAATTTGTCTGCCCTGTCTTTAGAAATAATGAACTACTATTCTATTGAACATCTATAGACAATTTTTTTTGTTTTAACTTTCTAATTCAAAAGAGAAAAAACCCCAAATATAGATTTCTTTTTCCCCTATGTATATAATTCTTAAGAAACAAGAGGTCTGGTGAAATTGGGCTGCACAAGCTTTTTTTAAAAAGAGAATGAAGTCGAAGATCTGAATGTTACTGTGAGCCATTGTTGAGGCAAAGAGCAGTAAGTGACAACATACGTAAGGGTGAAGAGGTATTAGCTGTACTATATTGTCAAGTGATAACACACACGCTGACTTTTCAGCACCCTGTGAGTAAGCTGAAAATGAAACAGTCTACAGGTGGGAGCCCTAAAGAATGGCACTGTCAGGAGATAATTTCTCATGGTTGAAGAAGTCTTTTATTCTGCAGGGAAGTGAGGTAACCTGGCATTATGGTCCTGTGCCAGATTCTCCTGCAGACAATGAAGTGATTTCAGAGGCTACTGAGTCTGGAAGGAAGAATGACAACCCACAGTTGGCTCAAAGGAGTCTCTCCATTGCTGACTGCTGATGCAATGCAGAAGAAAAGTCCTTGGAGTTCCCCACTGCAGTGGCAGCTCTCCAGCCAGCTCCCTCTACTTTCCCTGGAACACAGACTCCTCCTCACTGATGCTCTGTTTCCTGAAATGCTTTTTTAACCGTTGGAGAAGGTTAAAGGTGAAGACACTCTCTATCCCCTTAAAAACAGTATTTTGGTATATCAAGAATGATGCAGACTTGGACTTTGGAGAAGCAAGTACTTCTCTCGTCCCCCACCCCTACTTCAGTTCAGGATTTCAGGAAGGCTCTGGTGCCACAGCTCCCAAATCTGTGCAACAAGTGTGAGAGCATATCCTGTCTCAATGAAGTGTTATAATGATAATTACAGTGGTGACTCTCCCACGATTGGGTGCTGTGCTGATGGGAAGGGGAAGGCCAGACATTCACCTCAGATGTGCTGCACCACAAGATGATACCACTAGGAGAGAAGGAACTCTTCCTCAGCTTCTTCAAGACTGGATGCACGGGTGGTGGGGGAGGTACTTATTCCTAGTTCCCAGAAGCAAAATGCTTTTACTGTCAGCTCTGAAAGGAAGCACGTCAGGACTGGGAATCTGAGTTGTTTAGTTTATGGAAAAGATTGCCAAGTGGGAAAACTGACAGCTGAATGTATACAATATCCTTCCTGTGTTGGCAAAAATCTTGTCATCAGCAAGTGATACCATGGAGCAGCATGGAGGAGGGCCCTAGCCTTGCAGGGGATTCCACTGATGAATAAAGGCAACTAAAAAGCTAGTCATGACCACCTTAGGTTCCTTTTGCAGGTCTTAAAGGGCTACCTCAGAGGGCAAATAATCACATACTAAAATGGGTTATAAGTTAGTTCAGACAATCCTTCCTTAAAAGCACTCATTCTGCTGTCTATCATGAGAGGTTAAATCTAACTATTTGGTGCCTACAGTTACATGAATTGAAGCCCACTTAGTGTGTCCATCTTCTTCCTGGATGGATAGGGATATTTGAACATCTAGTAGCAATTCACTCAGACAGGGAAAAGTTTCTACTGCACAGGTCTACCTGCAGATATAACTGCAAATAAAATGCTTTGCCTGAGAAAACTCAACTTTTACAGAAAGATTCTAAATCTATTGGAAGACTAATCTACTATTATATGGGAAACACAAGAGGTAACATTGGACTGAAAATACAGTATGTTTAGGAATGATTTTGTAGCTGTTTTCCCCCCTACCAGAATTTTCAACTTAAAGGCTTAATGGTATTATCCATATCTGTCAGACATGGCATAGGATTCTCTAAATAGAGTATATTATGTAGATAATTTTGATCAAACTACGAGATGCATAGAAGGAAGGAAAAGAGGATTAATATTTTGAATTCAGCTTGTTTCAAAATTCACAGCTATATATATTATATACGCTCTTAACTATTGAGAATTCCTACTATTCATATTATTGAAAATATTTCTGATGAGTGATATTTAAACTAACAGTACCTCTTTAATTTCATGATAGTGAAAACTTGTTGAAACAAAACAGACATCTGGATTTGCTCCAGCAAGACTGAGATTCTTTTAAGACACTGCATCTTCACCATTTGAATAAACAGCATATCACTACAGTGAAGTAATCCCAAAATGACACCTTAAAAATAAAACATCCACTTCAACTGCACTCTCTGAGAACTTCAGGAATTTCCTGAAAAGGGGGCTCTTCAGTGTTATGCAAAATTGGATTGAATTCATCACTACTGTTTTTTGTTTTCATGCCCACCTGTGTCTATCTGCTGGGTTTAGATTCTGCCAGTGGTGTCACTGCTCTGTCTGGTGCTTTTGAATCCACTATGTGCTCATTAAAGAATAGTGAGCTGCAACATTTTCTAAGTTCTGTATGTGACCATGAAGCTACTGTATATTCACAAGGTCGTTGAGGATATTAGCAGACATTTTTTCAGCTCCTGTTGGAGATAATACTCACCTCGTGCCCAGCTTGTTTTAAGAGAATCTCATATTCAATATACATGGCAAAACAGAAGGGTCTCCCTACAGTGAGAGCCCACCCTGAAGAGCAGGGAAAGGCCTTTCCTATCCCATTGTACAGCCAGAATTGATGGCATTTCTAGTGAAATGCTTGAGGTCATACTAATTTTGGTGCCTGGTCATCTTGAAGCAGCATGAAGGCACTTGAGGTTAGCAGCGTGAGTCTGAAGGATCACATCATATTTCAGACTATGCTTTAGCTATGGTCTAAGCAAGGTGGTGTTCTGTGAAAATCATCCTGCAATGGATGTAGGCCCTGTGGGGACAACAAAATCAGGTCTATCTCCCCATCTTAGGGAGGCAAAGAAAAAGGAAAACTAACCAGGGATTTGGATTATTTTTTTGAGTGGTTCTGTCTCAAATTCTTGGTCAAATAAGCTTTTGCTGGTAGAATTTCTGTGAGTCAACATAATGTCCCATGGATCAGTGCTGCTAAGGGAAATGAACATGAGGGCCCAAGGCAAGCAGGAGGGATGTTTAGCCATCAAAGCCAGCACATGGGGCCATCTGTAAGGGGCTTCTGTTCTGAAACATGAAGAGGAATCATAGTAGAACCAGGAAAGGTCAGTTAGGATTAGCTTGGGAACAAGTAAGCAAAATCAGCCTTGGCTAGTTTTAACCATCTAAAAATTATGTTGATAGCCTGGGGAAGGCTGTCTTTAAGCAGAGGAGAGGAGGCTGTCCAGCCCACCCATGTTAGATGATGATGTTATTATGGAATTACAGTCTGGAATTATTTCCTCTTGGGCATCAATAGAGGCAGCCTAGACAGCTTGTGTGGAGTGGACATGCTCCTCACCAGAGAATTGCTCTTGGGTGTCTCTTGCTCACATCTTATCAAGATGAACTTGTTTTCCAAATCTGGTGTATCCAACTATAAGGAGAATGATGATTTTTCTTCGAAAGAGGCAACCTGTTTCACTAACCTATGATCCTTTTCTTTCCCATGTGACAGATGGTATCTTTCATTTGCAAGGTACTAACTGCAATTTTATGCTTCTCAGCTATGACTGCATCTGCAGGACTGTATTTAGGTCTGGCTACCTAGCTCCACGTGAGACATAGACAGATTGGAGATAAATTAGGGGGAAAAAAGGAAACTAAAGGTGAATAGAGAAAACTTGCATAGTTTATGATAGGATGAATCTAACAGTCTGCACTTGCAGCACAGAGTATATAGGACCCTAAGGAAGAATTATTTCACGTGGCACTAAGGAGTATAATGACAAGAGTTTAATGCAATGAGATTAGAAAAGACATATTTGGGCTAAACCTCACCAGAAAAATTGCTGACTGTGCAAATTGGTTGTGAAATAGTAGCATAGAAGATTTCTGCCCCCTGCCCCCTGGATATATAAACTGTGTGAGGCAAAACACCAGGAAGGGGAGACTAACCTGAATATTATGTAGCAGTGTAGGCAATCCAATAGATCTTTCCCAGCACTAATTACTACAATCTACAGATCAAAGCCTAGAAGATAGGCAAACCATTTGATGATAAGTCATGCAGAGACACATCCCCTGAGAAATATTTATAGCAGGTCTTATAACTTATTTGAGACACAGTTTGCCTTTGACTGCATTTCAAAGCTCAAAGATGAATATATAAAAATAACCCTGTGCTGCTCCATACAATGAACCAGGTACTTACTGGTGGTCTGTTAATATTTCCTCTCTGTCTGCAATATGTCAAATACATGCACCCAGCCTATACTCTCATTTAACCTGGGTTCCCTTTGGAACCAAGGAGAGAGATTTAAGTGGAAACATGTAGTTTTTATTACATGTGTACAGCCTCACACAAGACAAATCAGATAAAGACACTACAAACCCGAGACTGGGATCAGGTTTGCACCAGGAGCTGAGTGCATAAAATCTGTAAATATCAATTAAAATTTCACATTACTTTCTAATTCTCATTGCAAATACAAACTAAAACAAGCAGAGTATAGGCATCTACCTACATTTATCAGTAGCCTAAGACAGTAAGTCTGAGTGCCCCCCTGAACAGCTCTGTGGTTCAGGTTCTGAACATTGCATGGCCACCTTGGCAGGAGACTTCCTGGGGCAGAAAAGGAGTGAGCAGCACACCCAACAAAGACATCCACACAGATACACCTGGCATGGCAGTTTAGCTGCTCTCAGGAAAAATAAAGGTCCTTAAACTGCCCTTGCCCTAGTTTATTAGTAGGAAGATCCCATAAAACTACTGATTGGAGTAGTGGAACCTGGGCAATGAGGGAACACCCTGTCCAGCAGTACCTTAGGTGATGCAAAACACTTGGGTGTTTCACTTAATAGTCAAGTTAGCCACACAAAGAGGGTATTATAGCTGGGATGAAGCACTGAGATCCAGCCTGTCTTCCTGCATTACCCATGGAGTTCTCTAGCCCCTGGCTGCTAATCTTGTTTGAGCTAGAAAGATATTTTAAAGAACAGTCAGTCTTGAGCTAAAAATTATCACAGTGTAGGTGTACATTACAGTCTTTAGTTCATCATTGTCTAGTTATTTCTATTTATATTTCTACTGCTTAGCAAGATATCTTAAGGTCAAAGGCCCTAAAAGTCCTAGTGTACTGTATCAGTATATATAGTATATATATATATATGTGTGTGTGTTATTCTAAAACCTGCACTTACCTCAAAAGCCGAATTATACTTTGACAAAATCTGTTTCCATAAATCTTAATTATATTGCTTTGATCTTTTGAAATATATTGTCAATCTGATTATGTGATCTGAGATTGAAATCAAGTAAAAAAAGCCCACAGTTATCTGAGTCATTCCATATATCTTATTCAAATACTCATATCATCCTCAATTTCTGCCAAGCTTTTACAGTTTTCCTTCTGTTTTAGGACTAATTGAAAATTGACAGTGATGATCAAGAGGTCTTGAAAGGTTTTTGGGAACTCCTGATTTTAAAAATTCTAATTTTAGAAACAGCTGTGAACAATAATATTTAATTCTTGCAACTATGCCTGTGTTACCTGGCAAGGCTAACATATATTTTCTGTGTTGATTTTCAGTCTAGGTAGCTGCTGTAGGTAATTTTAGATAGTCACACTGTCACAGTGGGAAATCCAGAATAGATCATTCAGCCTAAGTAACTTTCTCTATACAGTGCAGAGAGAAGTTTTAAGTAGTTACTTATCCTGTGGTTCAAAAACATTTGAGATAATGGTTTCCCTTACCAGTGACAGAAAGAGCTGATGCCCTTTTTTGACATCCAATTTCTGCTATTTTGAGATCACTACTTTCTGTTTTAGTTATAGCAAGTGATTTAAACTGTCTAGTCACAGAAATCTTGCCACTAAATTCGGTAATATCAGTTGGGTCAAAGTGATGTTTATTAGTGACCAGGCAAATTCTTTTTGATTATTTTCCAGACTGAGTATTAGCTAAAGTAAATTAGATATTTTCTTCCTTGCAAGTCTCTTGGTCATTTTGCTGATTCCTTTCATGGTGTTTTAAATTTGTGCTAATGCGTGCTTTTGCTCTACTTTCTCTCTGCTCTTTTTCTAACAGCTTAATGCCTCAGCCTGATTCCAGAGAAGTCTTTATGCCTCTCCTTGATTTGGAGCCCATATAATGAAGCTGAGCCTTAGATTTCCCTTTTAATTGCAATAAACAACCTCTCTTGCAGAATATACAGCAAGGACCATCCTCTGCCTTTGAACAGGTTGTGACTTCTTGTACAGGAAAATGTAAAGCCTCACAGGTTAAGACTTCCACAGTGATCTTTCCTATATACTCTGTTTTTTTCCTAAGCATTTTGTGTGTAGATGGCTGAAGAAAAACAATTAATACCAAGTTCAGTGATTATGTGCAAGAGTGGTTTGAGTCTGCTCTCAAAGACAAGTGAAAAACAATAATAAAATCACAAAATGATTTGAAGTGGAAGGGATCGTAAAGACCATCTAGTTCCAATCCCCCTGCCATGGGCAGGGACACCTTCCACTAGACCAGGTTGCTCAGAGTTCCATCCTTCCTGGCCTTGAACACTGCCAGGGATGGCACATTCACAATTTCGCTGGGCAAGGTGTGCTTGGGACTTGCACTCTCACAGTAAAGAATCTCTTCCTTATATCTAATCTAAACCTTCTCTCTTTCATTTTAAAGCCATTCCCCCGTGTCCTGTCACTACATGCCCTTGTAAAAAGTCCCTCCTCAGCTTTCTTGCAGGTCCCTTTCAGGCACTGGAAGGTCGCAGTAAGGTCACCCCAGAGCCTTCTCTTCTCTAGGCTAAACAACCCCACCTCTCTCAGCCTTTACACATAGGAGAGGTAATCCTTCCCTCTAATCATTTCTGTGGCTCTCCAACAGGTCCATGTCTTGTGCTGAGGAGCCCAGAGCTGGATGCAGCACTGCAGGTGGGGTCCCATGAGGGCAAAGCAGGGGGGCAGGATCACCTACCTGACCTGCTAGCCATGCTGCTTCTGATGCAGCCCAGGATACATTTGGCTTTCCAGGCAGCAAGCGCACATTGCCAGCTCATGTCTGGCCTGCCAGGGAAAACAAGCAACTTTTTTTCCTCACTTTCTTCCAACATCTAATGAAAAATATTTTCCTGCAAATTTTTGTATGCTGTTTATCATATTTTATTTATTTATTTACCATGTCAAAGCTGGCTTGACAGATCTGTGGCATTCAGAATGTTAATTTCCTTGAGAACTTACTTAAGTTCCTTACTCCCAATGAAGACATGGGTTGGATAAAATTAATTAGGGTAAAAATGTAAGAGTTTGGGACATGCAGGAGATTCACTTAGATAACAGTGTGTATCTTTACTGTATCAATCTGAAACTGTAAAAGGCATGGACTATAATAAGCATAAAGTCCTGATACAAAAGGTACTACCTGCATGCATAACTCAGGGTACACCAACTTTACTGGTTTGGAGACACATCATTAACGTATTTGAAAATAAATACTTCACAAGCACTTGTTTAAATATTTCCTGCATTGCCAGCATGAAGGAATAAGGATACAATTCTCCATTGTACTGCAACAGGCATGATTGTAAATGGAAAGGCAGTTTTAAAATAACAAATTCTCTATTATGTTTCATTAAAAGCCAGCTGTTTGCTACCAGCAATGAACACAGAAGGGTCTGTGACAGCAACACTCCAAGTTATACTTTGTCTAAGTGTACACTGCTTACAGTGTTGGAAGTATATGCTGATAGTGCTGACCTGTTCCGTTATATGACTTTCAAACAAACTCTCTTTTACCCTTGCTGTAAAGCTAAGTACATTTTTTTTTTCAAAGTTCCTAGTAAGTAATCACCAAATCTCCATTTACAAAAATAGAATGGAGCAGAAATTCCTAACCGAGGCTTTGGGTCCGGACAAACGGTTGCAAATGTTTAAATATTTGATTGGAGAAAAGCCAAATTTTGAATGTCATGGAGAGCAGCCAGTGCCAAGCACCCAATTCTCCTACAGGGCCTGAATGCTGGAGCTGGGGCTAATTGTTTACCCAGTCTGTCTGCCTGGGCAAACAAGCTCCTGGAGGCTGGTTGCTGTGAGCCTGCTCGGATCCCCATTCCTCAGCCTTTATGTACTTATTAGGCTTACAATGAAGGACGGCGGCGAGGCAGGCGCAGACGCTGACAAAGACGGGAAATGCCAGGCCTGGCCAGAATGAAACCAGTGTGAGTGAGTGCTCTTGTGCTGAATGTGAATACCGAGCTTCTGTTGTCAGGAGGAGGCTGAGATGAAGTTGAATCCCCTGAACTCCACTTGTTGAGGAGAGCTGACAGCTGACTGAGCCCTGATTAGGACCTGCCAGCCTGATCCTGCAGGCAATATCCTCGTTGGAATAAATGGGAGCTCTGTCTGATTAGGAACAGTATTGTATTATGTTGGTTCATGTATTATTTGTATTTCTCTGGAATCCACAAGTTTTAACTCTGTTTGGATCTGCACTGTGCTATACATTATAAAACTGAAAAAAAGAGATACTTTCTTAATCTATTTGCAATCATGAAAGGAAAAAGTAGTCTATCTGTCTAATTTTCCACACTGTGTAACTGGCACAACCTAGAATAGAGTCAGAACCTCCTTTCAGTAGATAATATTACTCTAATTTAATTGGGTTTCTCAGCTACATTCCTAACTTTAGGACATAACTCACTTTTGAATTTCATATTCTTACATATTCAATATTCCTCATAATAGTTTCAGGAGACTGTCAGATTCTGTAGTACAACCCCCTGTGTCATTCAGTGAAGGACAGAACTTTTAATTTGTCTCTAATGTGCTTGAGGACATAATAAATTTTTGGAACTGATTTTATTATTTCTTGGAAGTGTCTGAGGAACAGAAAGCAAAAGAAATGTGGAGCTGGAAAACAGCAGCTTTTGAGGTTAAACTGTTACTCTCTTGGAAATTTATCTGAGGAGCTGTTTGTTTCCTCATGGTGGTTAATTAATGTCATAGTTTGACAGAGATCATGAAGTGTGGGAATTGAAGAGAGACTCTCAGTTTAGAAAACAAGCTCTGTGCTTTCCCTTGGAGTTCAGTGGTGTACCTTTTGTGCATCAGTACCCTGCTCCTTTAGCCTGCAGCCTGTGCTGAGGCAAGGGGACCCCCAGGTCTCTTTACTCCCTCAGTTTCTGGCCTTTCTGCTGAGCTGTCTGATAAATATGTTAAAAAGTGGTGCTGTTGCAAGATGGATTTATATTACAAGCCTGTGTCTCCAAATTGCCAGCTGTCAGTAACTATGGTTGCTGCTGCCTTGGACCTGATTTGAATGCCTGACAAAAAGGGAAAGCTCCATGTGCCATTGTCTGGCTCTATGAAAAAGTTAGACTCTTTTCTAACCCACTGAGGAAGACTTTAAAGTAGGTTTGTCTGTGGAGGAGATGAAATCACAGAGGAGGCAGGGCATTGGGGAGGCCCTTATGTTCCCCAGAAGCAGAGGACATCCTGAGGAGTTCCTGAATACTAATACACCACCTGGGAAAAAAATAGGAGGAACTGGAGGACTGTGCAGCTGCAGAGCTATGCCATCACTGGAATTACATAGGTGTGGTAGGATGTTAGCATAGATGGAGTGCATAGATGTACTCAGGTGGAGCTATAACGTGCATCTCACTCTTCAGGAAATACAGAGAAGATGGGAAGAAGGCTGGGCTCAGTGTCAAGGAGAGATCTAATGTGTGGGATGACTAGATATCTCCAGAGATATCCTTTACAAAGTAAATTTCTCTACAATTCCCCATGATGCATTTTCCTTGGAGGATTATTCCTTTGCATCACAGGTCCCTTGTCAGGAGCCCAGCCTACATTGTCCATTTTTCCTTGTCACAGTTTATTCCCATTGCATTCTGCTAGAAAACATTTTTCCCTCTTGGTCACCTGCCAAAATTAGTGATAAAACTGGAATTAGGAAGACACTGCCAAGAAGACAAGTTTTTGACATCCTCTGTTGAAAAATCACTTGTGTCTGGGAATATTGATCAGGATTTAGTTCCCATTTTGTAATCTCACATTCAGTTGTTTCTTGCAAGCATTGGGTTTCTAGAGGAAAATAGGGCAACCTAAGAAACTGCAATTGGCTAAAAGCTAAGAGTAGAAGTGGGACAGGTTTTCTGATCTAGAAGTAGACATTTTAGTTCTTCAAAATATTAGAAGCCCAGAAGTCTGTTAGGGTGCAGTCACAACAAGAATTTAAAGCTGTGTGTCTCACGAAGGGATGGACTGGGATAGAAGGCACTAAGAGAGAGGGGTGGGATAAACAGCCGTACTGATCTCCAAGTTTCTTTACCCTTAGCTGGACTTTCCTTGAAATGCCTGATGACATTTTTTCTCCCCCAGTCCTTCATGTCTCCTCTGGTCTTCTGGCCTCAGCTCTGGAGCCATCAGAAGAGGGAGCTTTTGCCCCTGCTGCCCGGAATCCCACAATCATTCCAATGCCCAGCTGCAGGCAGTAGCATTTTCTGTTGTTACAGCAAATAGTAGCCTGGAATAAAAATTCATGTTGAAAGCAGCTTTGCAAAACAATATTTGAAGGAATACTACAATAAGAGCCATAGCATAAAGACACGCCTTGTGAAATTTTGAAAGCTCGTATTTAACACTTTTCTTAAAGCCTTTCAGAAACGACTTGGATCTGTCACTTTGCCTATTCAATTATATTTACAGCGGATGAGAACTTACTTCCAAGGATAAAAGCAGTTAATTGTTTTATTAGATTGTGGTTTCAATGCAGTGGATAGGAAGTACATAGTTTCATGCTTAACTGCTCTGGATAGTTCCTACAGCCTCCTCTTTATTTGGATGCCAAGCCTGCTAGACCTTGTTACAAATAGCCTTCTGGAAGTTAGAAGACTGGAATGGAAATAGTTGCCACCTTAATTCTGTGTTTATGTTTTCCAGTGATTTCCAAGGAAAAGCTCCTTTGGTGCTGAGCTGGGAATGACTGCAGATTGGCACAGCCTTTTTCACTTAGTGATTACTCTGTGGTCAGAAGACAATTTTTCCATAAGAGATTTTTCCGAGAAACTGACCACAGACAAGTTCAAATGCTCTGTGGAGTTATGGGACTGGACACTGCTCCTGTCTGCCAGCAGATGAAAAGGAATGGCAACAAGAAAATGATAAAGCAAGCTATGTGTAGGTAACTGTGCTGATACTTTATTTTTTCCATCTCTGATCTTCCCTCTGTAGGATCCAGATCTTTGTATGGAGAACTCAAGCTGTACAAAATAGAAAGGATGCACAACAGTGCCATAAGGGAATTTGGACCAAGTTACCTTGCAGCTGAGGGGTGCAATTTGACAGAGTCTGTAGGGGTCCAGTGCAGTGCAGTGAGCAGCTGGAACCTTGGGAGGCAAAGAAGAGTTGCTGGGATACAGCAACCAAAGCAAAATCACATGTGAACTTGGATGTCTCAAGGACAAGAAGCCAGTGGCTAGGCAAGGGTTCGTGCCAACCTTTCTAAAATGTCAGCATTGCTCATGCTCCATGGCTCAGGGACAAATTATCTGTTCTGGGTCAGGCAGCCTGAAAATATCCCTCTGGTGCAAACAGGTGATCCAAAACCTGGCAACTCAGCTAATCCCATGCCCTATGTATATGTTTCTGTGAACGTGCTGCAACATAAGGCTGGACCTACATACTTGGCTAAGAGCAAGAGGAGACACAGATACACAGCTTGTGTCACCCAGAGCTGAGGAGGAGCTGTGGGCAGTGCTAATGAGGAGAGCAGCTGCCTCCACAGCTCCCCCCAGGTAAATCCTCACTGCAAAAGGACAGCATATTCCTCCATCACAGATATCAGTGCTGAGGTCTCCTCAAAGCAGAATACTTTCTTACTGAAAGTCATTTTGCACTGTCACTGGAAACATTCACTGTGGAAAGTTACTATCCACCTATTTTCTGGATTGTACAAAAGAATGCAGCTATAATTAAAGCATCTATGACTGCCTGAAAATATTCTGATACAATTTTTTCCTATTTCATCTACATTCAAAACTTCCTCTGTAACAGTGCTGACTTTGATGGTATTTTGGATTGACTTCTTTGACTGATTTTTCATTTCACAACAAGCTGTTGTATCCAAATATATTTTGTTCTATATTACATTATATTAATACTCCCCGAAGCTAAAGCCATAATAGTATTCTTTGTTCTCATCATAGTAGGACTGACATTAAAATGTTGGCATTTCATGTGGAATGGAAATTTGAGGTTTCGGATTAATCTAATCACTTTTAGTTAATCCCTTATTTTAATATAGACTAAAACATTAGAGGCAGGGCTCACACCTGTTCTGTAGAATCCAGCTCATTTTTATTCTCATAAAAACAGGAAGACATGGTTGTTTCATAAAATAATCTTAGCCTCCATGAAAAATTTGGTTGGAAATCAGAAAATGTACTTAGAGCCAAAATCAGTCAATAGAGATTCTGTCTCTGTTTGCTGCTCTGATAAATTTGAACTTAAACTCTCACTGTCAAGGAGAAGAAAATGGAATACATTAACACTGATGAGCAAGGTTGACAAGCTGTCTCAACAAGCTATTTGGAACAATGTACACAGCTACACTTACTTCCCCTTTCACTCCACTGAGTGAACTTCCTCCTCGTTTTCTGGGGAATCCAGTTGGAGGAATGATTCTGACCAGCTTTTTTATTTAAAGCCACAACAAAGCCAAAGTTTTTGCGTTTTTGCATCTAATAAAATACAAAATGCAGTGGGAAACTCAGAACTACAGCACTTTATAGTAGATAAGCATTTGCACTGTTTTTGGTAGTTGAGAGTTAGAAAGAAAAATTTTCCCATGCCAAGGAAAGGTGAGGGGCCAGTAGTTTAGCTTGCATCACTTATCTTTTCCAGAGTCACAAGCCAAACCACTGCTATAGATTACCCCCCTCCCACTCACTGGGCTTTCTAATGTGAGAAATATCTTCCCATGGAAAGCAGTGGTTATAAGTCACATGGGATCCTGCCTTACTCATACTGTTGGTAGCTGTTTAGTGAAAAAGGGCAGAGATGCCAGAGTTACCCTCAGGCTGGGATCTCTCTTGTAAACAGAAGCAGGAGAAGTCAGGAGGAGTAGACAGGCTCCAAAAGATCCCCCCAGTCATCTCAGGGAGTGACTTCTATTGGACTAAGCAGCAGGTGAACATCCTGCTGTGTATTATGGTCCATGTACTACCACGAGAACATGGGACACAAATCTGAAGACCAAACCACCTGTGCTCCCTGAAGACCCTGAAGTCTTTTTTGTAAGACAAAGCTGTTCAGTTCTGAGCCTTAGACAAATCCCCATCTAAGTACAGTGTGCTTATCCACAATGCTTTTCCAGCAGCAGTAGGACACTTATCCATCACTCTCTGACCTTAGCAGCAATACCAGCACTGTTTGAGCATCTGCTCTGCCCAGCACAACCTAGCTGAGAGTATTCCAGTGCTAAGCAGAGCATGCTTTAAGTATTAGATTATAAAATGCTTTGAGAATGTCACACAATAAATTGCAAGCTTTCTGAAAACCCTGAGCATATCCACCCAGAACGCAAAGCATGAGGAAGGGGGCTTGGTGAACCCAGATAGCTCCAGCACCATAGGCCACAAGCAGCTTGCTCACTGCTCTGGAGAAAGCCAAGAGGGGAACCACAGCTCTGGGCCCTTGGGTTGTCACTCAGTTCACCTGAACAAGGTAGGCATTAGGCACTTGCACTGCGTTTGTGCCTCAGGAGGTGGTCAGCAGCCTCAGTTACCTGATGTACACATAAGACTGCTGTGGATGTAAATGGGCAGGTAGGATGTGCTGTACAGAGAGAGTAGACGGGTCTGTAGAGCTCACTCACATGCTAGGGAGGATGGCTTTCTACAAAGAC
>VZTT01033717.1:45368-55806 GCA_013400855.1 Buphagus erythrorhynchus | reverse complement strand
TGGAAGTTTACAGTGCCTTTTTGAAATGGACACACAGCCTGTAATGGACAAGAACTGTTTTACTCAGTTTTGGAAATTTAGAGTGTAAATTAGTTGCCTAAATTACCTGCACTTAACCCCATCCAGACTCTCAGTGATCATGAGATCAAGGGCAAATTCTGCCCCAGATAAGTATAATTTACAGTTCCTCTTCCCATGTGCATTATCAGTTGCAGGCTCTGCTGCAGTGCAGATGTAATGTGCTGTTAATATTTGATGCTTGACACACATAAGATGACTGCAGATCAACAGTAGGTGACTTCCTCTGTTTCATCAATGAAGACTTACAATCATTCATGAGAATTATACACACAAGGTATTTTTTTACCATCTATTATTTATTATTACCTCATATCCTAAACCTACATCTAGCCAAGTAGAAAAAATTTAGTGAAGTAACTGTTTAAAATTTCTTCTCAGTATGAAAATGAAAAAGACTGTTTTTAAGTAGAACATCAAAAGAGTGATGAGTTCAAGTGATTATCAGAATTAATGAACAGAAATCTGTGTTTCTGGTGCTCTGTCATATCACCACATGAAATGTCGCCAGGGTATCTCAACCCAAATGCCTCAGTTTCTCTTGGGGAAAAAAAACCTGTATTTCTCATGCTAGTGTGAATACTAATTGACTAACATTTTCAAAGAACTTTGTGCTGTTCAGATAAAAGACTTTTCTAAATGAAAAGTATTATTACATGGTAAGTTCATGACTGGAGCAAATTCTTAAAACAAACCATATGAAAACCAGAATTAAGAGTGGAAATGCTGATCCAGTCATTAATTGCTTCACATCAGAGAGTGGGCAGAGGGTCTCCTTTTATGTTGTTTATTTCAAACAAACAACTCTGGGAATCTCCTGTGGAAATGAAATGCAAAAACCAAAGCTGTTTCATGGGTATTTTTGGTTTATCTCCACATGAATCTTAAATTCATCATGCGGAGAGAATGTGGAACATATTTCTTTCCCCCGTATACACTGACTTTCCCACAATGAATAAAATCCATTTTCTTGCACAGTTTGTCTTCTTCCTCACCCTCGGGTAACAAAATAACCCAGAAAGCAGGAACACCCTGTCCCTGAACCCTGTTGAAAACTAAAATAAATAAATAAATAAAAGGAAAAGAGGGATGACTCGGAGGGTTCCCAGGGATGACTCGGAGGGTTCCCAGGCAAACCTGCCCTATTTAACATCACATACACAGTGACCACCGACACAGGAACCCCGGAGCTCCTAATTCCTGAGCTATTGCTCAGCAATGAGTAATAAACCCTTGCTCAGTGACTCACACAGGCTCTGAAATACAGCCAAGTGTCAATAGGCATCCAGGTTTTAAAGAATGTGAGTGGGAAGGGGAATGTATCTGGCTGTGCTGGGATGGGGGAGAAGCCTGGCAGGCTGCAAGGATACGTCTGCACTTTATTTATGGCTGTTGGTGCACAGACTGTCATACCAGAGACTCTAGCACATTTAGTACTCCAAAGCAATTTTGCTTCTGTATTCCATCTTCTCTTCCACCCTCCTTCCAGCACACACGTAGACCTTCTTTTTCAGACTTAATCCTTGAGTTATCAAGATGTCACTGCTACAGATACAGCATCTAACCGGGAGTTAGCTGTCAGCAGAGACCCTTCTCTCGCTGCAGGAAAAGTTTAGCTTTTCCCAGGGAATACTGATGTGGATACAGAGTAACAGAGGCAGCCAGCTTCAGTGAGAGGAAAATAATAAACTGTTTATAAGTAGTTTATTAACAGTAGTGAACAAAGCATACAAACTGGGCTCATTACAGGTGGATTCTAAGGGTTAGTCCTAGTTTGTTTTGCCTGTTTAAATATTAGACAGCAGCTTGAAGATACACCTCCATTCTTTAGGATGAGAGGAGTCAGGCACTTCCCAGCTGGTGATTCACAGCCCCTTAGGTGCTTATCTTAGGATGGGAGAAAGCGGCCTCTGGTGACATCTTTCTCTGTTTGCTCAAGATTAGACTCTGCTCACCTATCTTAGACTACCACTCCTGTTTTCAGCAGTTAAGCAACATCTAATGCCTTAGGAGCATTTTGTATAATTTTGGGCTTCAAAGGTCCTTCATTCATTTTGTTACGTTATAGTTTTTTATTACACTGCATTGGCAATTTGACACTTGTGCAAGTGACAGTTTGTCTTGTGATAAAAAGATGGTATCCATTTCCTCTTTATTATTCCGGTGGTTCAGTTTTGAAGATCTGTCCCACTAAACCCCAGCTGCTCCCTGCAGTGAACTCTTACATATTCTGCTGTAGTGACAGAAGAGAGCTCTTAAGAGTTGTCCATGTTGACATTCACAGCTCCTTTTCAGTGAAATAGGCACTACTGCATAGTGTCCATCCACACACTGCTGCTAGGTGCATGATGTATCCTCTGGAAATGTTTGCATTTTACCAAGTCTTCAGATTTTAGAGATTATCTATAATTTGTGCATGCACTTTGGACTTGGAATATCTCTACCTTTCTCTCTTCTGATTCTTTCCATTGCTGTCTCTAGTGATGTTGGGAAACAGACAGAGTTTTACATTGATTTTGATATGAGTTTGGACACGAAGTTTTGTTATCAAATTGCCTTTTGTGATTCCTGGGAAGTGTCTCCTCACTTACAAATGGCTGACTGCAATCTTTCCTGCTTGCAGATTTCTCTGTATCAGTGATGGATTGTCTCCATTCAGCCCTGGAGAATGAGCTCATTCATCAGCACTGCACATGCCAATAGGTGTTAGTGCAGTTAGCCTGAGCTTCCTAGGGATGGGCTCGTGGCTTGCTATATCCTTCCCTCTTAATTCAGAAGCAACACAAATTAATTCATCATTTAAGATTAATTATGGCATACATTATGTTCACCATTACAATGATCTATGTTTTCCTCTTGTATTAAATGGCATTTCATAACACATTAACTTTCACATGTGGCATTTTCCATGGGTTAAAAAGCTTTTGGAAGCTTCCTAGACTTCTGCATGGATCCAATAGCCTGTATGGATGTGCTGGCAGCATCTGCACATTACAGCTACAAGCAGAGACTTCTTACTTTGCCTACTAATTCATTCATCCCATTTACAATGTCACAATTCCCCACTGTGACCTAAAGTATGTCTATTTGCAAAAAAAAAACCGCAACCCAAACTCATTTCTGTCTGGTCCAATGTTATAATTTCTGTCTTCTCCCTTCTCTTTAAAAAAAAAAAGAAAGCCAAAACCAAAAACAACAACACCCCTCTCTGACACACAGGGCTGGCAACTTGTGCCACAGAAGTTTACAACATCAGCAGAGCCAGCTGGTGTCCACCTCCTTTGCCAGAAGTTGATTTCTCAGAGAAGAGTCAGCAGAAGCACGTGTCTGCCCGGTTCCCAGCAGCCCCGGTGCAAACCTGGGCTTCAGCTGGAGCTTGGCAGGTCACTATTTTTAATGATGGGCAGCAGCTCTGATTAGAAAATGATCACACTAATTAAAATTCTTTTCTACAGCTGTTTAATGCATGCAGGTTCTATGAAATAAAGTTATTACCGAAACTGTCAAATCTTCTCAGCAGAGTATCAGAGATTTTTCTCAGTGAAACATCTAAAATAATTTACTTTTATCAGTGCAAGTTTTCCTGTATTTTTATTAGATGGCCTTTCAAAGTCTTTACTTCCTAGTTTCTGGGTTTTTTTGTCTCTGTAATAAATAGGTACTTCTAATTACAAGCACTCTGGAGAAATGCTGTTTGTTTGGAGTGAAGAGATAAGATCAGTGATACAAGGCTGCTAAGCTTCTGCTAGGATGCAAATAAGAGAAATGTCATAAAAAGCTATGCTGATTTATATCAGTCAAAAATATAGGCTCATTGACTTAAAAACATGTTAGCCCTCATTTATTTTAAGATACATAAGAGACTCAAAGTCTCCTAAAATCAAACCCAAAGGCTTTTTTGAAGATTATTTTGGAGGTTAGAGAATTAACTGAAGGCTTGATGAGCAGATAAAAATTTTGAAAATCTTTGTATTGCCAAAAAGACCACTTAATGAGAAAACCAGTAAACATTTCTGCTTTACTTATGTAAATAACACATTTTTATGCCACATGATTTGAAGCCTGCCACTTTTTAAAAAAGATTATTTTATGATTGCATAGGACTCTGCAAAACTGACTTTACACGTAGTTTTTTCAATGGCAGAAAGCCTGAGAGCTCTGCTCCAGGTAGGAGAGCGTGCCAGTAGCTGAGTACATCAGTACCTATTCTGCAGCTGACCTTTCAAGCTACTTCTCACTTTCAGCTGCTTACTTTGCTTATCAGTCCTGTATTTCATCAGTAGAGCTCTGAAGAGCTCTGTCATGCATAACTGGATGCACACCAAAGGTCAGTGAGAGGCTGCTGCCCTCTGTGAACTGGTTATCACTTGGAAATTTTGTGCCAGTGTTTTCCCTCTCCCAAAGTGTTTAAAGGAGGCACACTTTCACATACAGCACTAATGAGATGATTTCACCAGGAGGCCATGGTTGCAGTTTCACTTAATAGCTCCTGATTGTTAATGGCAGAGCTAATGCAATTATACAGAGGCCAGTCAAGTTACAGCAGATTTCTAAGGGAGTCTTGTACCACACCAGCACCAGTTTCTCTAAGAGCTTGAGAAATCTTCAGCAGATGAATTCTTCCAGTCCTTACTCTCACTACAGTTCTTATTGGAGTCTTGCCCACTAAGGAAGATGTCCTTTGGGATAGGGATGAGTATAAAGAGCATTATATAAATATAACACTTGGAGAGTGCTCCACCTAACATTAGTAAGCCTTGTCTTCTAGGAATGATATTCAAAAAATGAAGGGATGACAACTGCTTGGTTGAAGCATGAGTGAAGATGAGAGAAGATGAGTGAAGAAATGCTTTGCATGTAGGCATGAAGGTTTCTTCATTATATTTTTTTTGTGATATCCAGGTTTACCTGGCTTGAAATAATTTTCAGAATGTTCACTTGTGCACAACCTGGTAATATTTTCTCATTTTCCAGTGTTCAAAAGTTGCTATTTTTAAACCTTTCCTTTTCACACATACAATTAAAACATTTGAAGCCAATGAATACACATATAAAGTAAAACTATCCTCTCTGATTTAAAGCTTCTCACACAGTTTTGTCTTTTCATCATATAGACTCACTTAGAGTGGAACACTTAGGAATGTTAGAATATGACCTGAAATAAACAGAATTATAAAATGATAGAACAGTTTGAATTGTAAGGAACCTTTAAAAGCCATCTAGTACCAACACTCCTGCAGTGATCAGGAACATCTTCAATCCATGTCCAAACAGACCTTGAATGTTTACAGAGATGGGGCATCCACCACTTCAACAGTCTATTCCTGTGTTTTACCACCCTCATAATAAAAAAAAAATTCCCTTATATTCATCTGAAACTAATAAAATTGAATTGACCATATCTTAATTGCAATTTAAAAAGATTGTTCAGAAACACGTTATGCTCACTTTTTTTGGTAGTAAACTGTTATTTAAAACTCCTCTGACTAAACTGTAGTATGAAGATAAATATTTTATTGCTTTAAAGCCAGAGAAGACTGTTAAAACTTTGGTGGCCATGTTAAACAATTAACTTGGTGGCCATGTGTGGAATTGTTAAACTTGCTGCATATCAGCTGCACATATGCATGTTTCCATGCCATGACAAATGTTTTAACTGTCTGTGTGTTTGCCTCAGTCAGGCTGAAGGGAACACAGGTCACTGTAGTGCACTTTCACTTATAGTTAACCCATCCTGGGCTGCCTTCACAGCAGCAGTAAGTGGGGATGTGCATGGGTGGACCAGCTGATACAGTAATTTTATCCCTCAGTAACTTGTAAAACAGCTCCTGTTCATGTGTCTGAGTCTTTGATCACCTCCTTGACTCCTTTTATATCACAAGACATTATTGGAACACTTTTTTTTTGTAAGCTGCAAAGTCTCACTTGGATCATTTTAGTGAATCCATATGGTTAATTCAACCTTTCCACTGCTCAAAGTTTTCTAGCGAAAATAATAGTCCAGGTCAGACTTGTGCCACATTACCAGTTGGATGGCAGTCAGATGTGCTCCTTCAAATAACAAACAGGGTTAATGCACTGCTTTGATGTATGTAGTAAGATGGGAGTAAAATAACATAACAGCAACAAAAAGACAGCATTTTTATTGGAGAGGAAGGGAGAATTTATTGACTGAAGTATGTTTATTTCCATCCTCATAATTCATTTTAAGAGGTGTAAGTATAAACCATCATCATTATCACTTAAAATTAGCCAAAGCCAAGAAAGAGGTCCAGGAGTGTGATTAAGGCCTTAATTGCATAACTGCAGAGGTTTTTTGTCTGGATGACAGTGAAGTCTCTCACTGTTGAAGAATAACACCATGAGAGCATATTTCAAGGAAGTAAACTGTGACAAAGGCAGCCTAGTGCTAGAAGACAGAGTAAGCAAGGGCCTGGCTGCCAGGATGTATGGATCTTGTTCCCAGCTCCATCACTGTCTGACTTGATACCATGAATAATAATCCTCTGTACGTCCCTCCATCTGTAATGTGTCTGAGAAAACATGGAGTTAGCACAGTGACATTAACCCTACTTATATTTTAAAAAAACCTTGAACTTTACTGCATGGGACAGGCTGCAGTAATATGGATTTTTAAGGCTTGATCTCCCATTGCAGGGATCTGCTATTTTATGGCAGCATGCAATCATCTGTGGCATTCTGCCTGTAACATTGGGTTTTGTGTTTGTTAGAGGTGAACAGAAGGGTTCTGGGGCTGCTGCATCTCCAAAAAAAGACTTTTGTGAATCCTTGTTGATTAAGCATCAAGTATATCATTGCTTGCACTTGGGGAAGGTTGGTACAATGATCCTTGTAGCATCTTCAAATCCCAGCAGGACCAGGGCAGTGATTGTCCCACAGTAGCTGGCACTGCTGAGGCCACACCTCAAATCCTGTGTTCAGTTCTGGGCCCCTCATTACAAGAAAGACATTGAGGGGCTGGAACGTGTCCAGAGAAGGGAATGGAGCTGGGGAAGGGTCTGGAGCACAAGACTGATGGGGAGTGGCTGAGGGAGCTGGAGGTGTTTAGCCTGGAGAAAAGGAGGCTCAGGAGGGATCTTATTGCTCTCTCTAACTGCCTGGAAGGAGGCTGTAGTGAGGTAGGATCAGTCTCTTCTACCAAGTAACAAGTGACAGGACCAGAGGAAACAGCCTCAAGTTGCACCAAGGGAGGTTCAGATTAGAAACTAGGAAATATCTCTCCACTGAAAGGTGATCAAGCACTGGAATAGGCTGCCCAGGGAAGTGGTTCATTTACCATCCCTGAAGGTATTTGAAAGTCATATAGATGTAATGTGTAGGGACATAGTTTAGTGGTGGACTTGGCAGTGTTAGGTTCAAGTTGGAACCTGATGATTTTAGGTCTTTTCAAATCTACATGACTCTGTGATTCTATCTGTGAATCAGTTGGCTCCAGACTCTTCTACAGCACTTACAGTTTTTCTAGCCACTATTTGTTGTACAGAGGGGTCCCATCCAAAACTCATCACTCCTGTTGTGTTAGGCTTCTCATGTCACAATGAATTTAAATTAACAGTCTGAATAGTATATAGTCTGTGCAAAATCTAATAAACCAGGGGACACATGGCTGCACAATGCCAGGAATTCTCAAGGTATCTGATTTGAAAATCACTACAATGAAAATTTATAACTGCAGCTCAATTCATTTCATGAGAGGAAAGATAATGTCATAGAAGAATAGACACTGTACAATTCTGCTTTTTATGTCAGAGATTCGTTCTCTGGTAAGCTTAAAGAGTATTTCATTGGCACTCTTGGAGATGCCAAACTGTTAAATGCAAGGCCACAGCACAAAGAGGTTTCTTAAATTACTGGAGGAATAAATTGGGTCTTGTAACATGCTTTGGAGTTTCAATTGCATCCTGTAGCAATTCTCAAATCCCCAAGTGTATATGGAATCCCACTCCACAAACCATTGTTTCCTTCCTGCTGCTGAAAAATAGCTTTTAAAAAATCCTAAGACCTCAATGATGAATATAAGTGTGCATTTCATTGCTTTTATGGCTTTTTTTGTAATGTTCTTTCTAGTTTTTTAATCAAGAATTTGACCATCTCTATTGTTCAATTTGTATTCAAGAGAGGTTTGCATATTAGACAAAGTACATTCATGTGCATCTGACAGCAAGCAGTCTGCAGCTTGGAGATAATAAATCTAAATCAGATTCAAGCTTTATTTTGCAGTGCCAGGTAATTTTTAGAGCCCCAGCATTTGTAATTTATTTCTCACTAAGATGAAAAAGTCAGTTTGATGGCTATTGTCAGCCAATAGGAGGTGGCTACTACAAAAGTAGGGAGACAATTTGTGGCTGCAGAGAAAAAATTAATTTTACAGTTATATAATACATCCCTGCTCTTAGAAGCACATAAGCTAGAATTTTAAAATTAAGGAAATAAATATGCAAAAGAGTGCACAAAGTAACAGTAAAGTCAAAAGCATAAGTATGTGTATATATATATGGCTGGCAGTGAGCCAAAAATGCTTCTAATCCTGTGCACTTGTTAAAAATAGCCCTGTCCAATAACCTCAGCAGTTAAAAATGGGAGATCACATATGCAACCATCTCTGCAGCCCATTTAGAAACGAGACACTAGAGATACAGCACTTCCCTTACTCCTCCAATTTGCACTTTTTGCCAATCCATTGTAGAAGGGCTGTGTAGGAATTCCCACCTTTGCTATTTTACCTGTTGTGTAGCCTGAGGCAAATAATTTCTCCATTCCCCTGCCTACATTCCCGGGGCTGCATCAGAAGCAATGTGACCAGCAGGTCAGGGAAAGGGATTCTCCCCCTTTACTCCACTCTCATGAGTGCTGCATCCAGCTCTAGGCCCCCAGCATTAGAAGGATGTGGACCTGGTGGAGCCAGTCCAGAGGAGGCCATGAAGATCTCAGAGTCAGGACATGGTGGCTGGTGTACCAACTGGCTGGTGGGAGGAAGTGAGTTTTGGCAAGCTGGCATGATATTGACTTGGCTTTCATGTAAATTGTTCCTGAGGAGATCAAAATCTCTAGATTTTTCCAGTTTATAGCCAAACAAAAATAAAGTAAGAATAGTGATACATTTCTTCTTGTGTCTTCTATGCACTAACAATCTCCCTGATCATATTCTGGCCTCAGTGATGCACATATTCCTTTTCTCCACCGTCTGGGTCTCCCCAGAAGTGTGTCTCCAATTATGACCGATTTTTCAGGGAAAGACCTAAAGACCAGGCAAACAGCCCTACTTCCAGGAGTCTTTCCCCTGCCATCGTTCTAGTAGTTATTAAGTTGCCACAGTCCTCAAGTATGAGATTTGAGTATAATCATTGCCTACAGCAGAGGTGTAAATATCTGGAACACAGAGAAGACAATGCATGAAGCCATGTGCTCTTCAGGGAGAAAACATAAGGTTGTGAAATCAAATTGCCATTCTACTATTCTAGTCTATTCTACTGAGTGCCTAGAGGCAAGGCGAGGAAAAACAACCACATCCATCTAGTCTTTCGCTCTGCAGTCTATTCTTTTCTGCATGGACTGTTTCATTTACCCACAAATATACTAAAGCATATTTAAAAATACTCTTGCAGACAGCAACACTAATGGAATGATAAGCTGGAGAGTGTCCCTCTAGCAAAGCAGACGTGAACTTCATGAGAGGGATGCAGATACAGAAGCAGTATTGATCTTAAGATGAAATTGAACACGAATCTTCCACTGTTTTGGGGGGTAATCAGAGCACTGTTTTTTCCACAGAAGTGGTTGTGGTGATGGTAGTGGTAGTGGTGATGATGTTTTCACCATTTTAAAGGGTAAAAGAGCTCATTTATTTAAAAAAAAAAAAAAAAAAAAAAAAAAAAAAAAAGTGCAGGGACCTGCCTTCTTCAGTAAATATGTAATTATAACATAAAGAAATACAGGTTATATACATTTTATGACTACATACATAGTAAATACATTATGTGTCTACAAATACGGTGTATATAAATTTCACATAGGGAATTTATGGATTATATGCGGCCTGAAATGCCTAACCAACCACGGCTGTTCACACTCCTGGACTGAAAAGTTCTTCCAACAAGATGCTCCTTAAGCACTAACAGCTCTGCTCCGCTGCCCTGCTCCGTGTCCCGCTAGGGTCCCGTGTCCTTGTCCGGGGTCCCCAGGCGCTGCAGCGCGTCCCCGATGCCCTTTATGGCGGCTCACGGGGACAATGCGGTGCGGAGGGGCGAGCACCGCGGTGCCGCGGCCGGGCAGCCCCGCTCCCACCCAGCGCCGGCTGCCGCTGTCCCCGGCGGGGGCGGGCCCGGCCCAGCCCGGCTCC
>VZTT01033717.1:31549-45311 GCA_013400855.1 Buphagus erythrorhynchus | reverse complement strand
CGGCGATGGTGCCGGTGTGCGGCGGGGTCTGTGCCCGCCGCCTGCTGCGGCTGCTGGGGGCCGGCCGGGGGCCGCTCCTGCCCGGCCTCACCCGGGCCCGCTGCAGCCCGGCGGGGAGCACCGCCCCGGCCGTCAAGAAGCGAGGCTACGACATCACCAGGAACCCCCACCTCAACAAGGTGGGTACCTGGTGCGGGGGTGCTGAGGGGCCCGGGCCTCGGGGAGGGCGGCGGACGTGGGGAAGGGCCCGGGTCGCAGGTGTCCCGCTTGGTGGGGGCTGTGGCAGCCCCGCCCGTGACCGTCCCCAGGCAGCGGCTCCGCTCCAAAGGGGTGAAGTGCTGCGCAGGGGGAGCGGCCGTGGGTTGCACTGAACAGAGCACGGGATGTGTGATGGGTGTCCAGCTGCCGGCTCCGTACTGCGGCCCCCTGTGGAGCCGGGCACCTGTCTCCCCTCTGACCGCTGTCCTGCGGCCACAGGGGCACTCACAGAGCCCGCGTACGGCACAAGTGCCTTTGCCTGGGAGCTGAAGCTGTTTGCCTGAAAGCATGAAAAATTGAGGTGGAGAAAATACAGCTTCTCCTCAAAGTCCAATGCCAAAACCTGGGTTATTTCTATATATAAATAACTAAGGTTATTTATAGATAGATAGATACAGATATAGAGATACATTTTTTTATGCACGTAGCAGTGAAACAGGTCATTTACACCTTCATGATAAAACAAGCATGTATGGCTGTTCTTGCTTTCAGTCTTTCTTTCATAGCATATCCATATAGCTGTGTGTGCTGAACTACCAAAGCAACGTCTCACCAGGCTGAAGATGTATTTATTCTCTATGCTGTGGAAACATTAACAATGCAGTTATAATCAGATGAATAAAAAAATGCCTTTGGAGAAAGTTTTCAACAAAGTCTAAAAAGCATGTGAAGTGAGACCCCGAAATTTAACTCTACACTGCTTTTCTATGCCTTTCTGTTATTTGAAGGGAAAAAACAATCTGGGTGCCAATTTTGGAATCAATTATGTCAGGCTCAAGAATGTTGGGTTCTACTTTCTTGTGTTAATATTACTAGAAGTAACTGCAAGTGTATTATTTACCTAAAATGAGCAGGTATTAATCATGGTATTGAAATTGACTGATTGATTGATTGATTGGGCAGTGACTATTTGTCATATGCTTGGTACACAGTTACCCAGTCCATGAGCCTCCTTCCAAACTGGAGACCCTTTGAATGACCACTTTTGCTTTGTGTAGGATGCTGTACATTGAGCTGCATCTTCTGGTACCATTTCAGCATCCATAGAGATGAATCCAAAAGGACCAAGCCATGCGATGACACTGGATATTACTGAATATGCAACAACTTTGTAGGCAGCCTGGTTTGAATCATTATAGAGTCCCTGTCTGTAAGGCTGAAGAGAAAAGGGACTGCCAACTAGGTCATAAATAACAGTAATTTGTCAGCATCAAGAAGTTTTGGTGGGTGCTTCATGATAGTTACAAAGAGAAACATAGGTATTGTTTCTAGATTTCTTGCTGAATATATTGATTTGAAATGAAAAAATAGTATTTTGACCTTTCCTCTGTGTAATGCAATCGTAACACACAAACAATTGAATCTGGCTGATGCAAGAGTAGATTTTTAATATCCTGTTTTGTAATTTTCAGAACTGATGCTTTTCTTAAGTGTTTTCCCTCCTCCCAGTGAAATAAAGTATTTCTCTTGACATCTAAATGGAATTTTTGTCCGTGTGGAGAGAAGGGTAGAATACTGTTCCTGTTAGAGGAAAAATGTACTGTAGTGTGCCATGTTTAATTTGCCATGATAAGTCTCCTAGCTGCTCTCCAGCCTGGATGTTTGCTGTTCCCTATGTTCCTCAGTCAGTGCAGGTCTTAGAGTCACTGAGATAATCATCTGCAGAGCATCCAAGTCAACACAGAGATGGCTAACATCTGTGGTAAGAGATAAGGACTGCCTGTGTGTGCACCTAGGTAACCCATCATTACTAAACACTCAAGACCTCTTTCCAGACTTTTGTAAACAGGCTTCCGTTCCTCTGTGGCTCTTAACAGTTCATTGTAGCCTCTGAAGAATTACCTGTGTTCAGCTGAAATGGTGTGTTTCAGGCAGTTCATGTGTTGTCAGCGTGAGATTGGTGGCCCTTTGGTCTGCTGTGCTGCAGTGGTGTAAATCAAAATTAGGGATCCCTATTTTAGGTAGGTTTTCAGCTGTTGTACTCTCCTCACATAACAATTGCTCTTTATCCCTTTGGTAACTAAATGCAGACATGGGGTTATTGCTGTTTTTCTGCAGTGGATCTGACTTTAATCTAAATTTTCAAGTGATTGCAAGCAGCTCTGCAGGGAATAGTCCCTACATCTCTCCAAGAATCTCTGAAAAAATGTTCAGAAGTGAGACTTTGGGCAGCAAGTGTTTTGCTGCTTTATTCAATGCCCTGTCTGTTTTATAGCTTTTGGATGAAGTTTAAGTTGTCATTCTGAAGCTGTGAAGTATGTGGTATTTATTCATTGAAGAACACTGTCACTTCAGCAAAATTGCAGACAGATTTATAGTCTGAGGTTATTGATCCAAGTCTTTGCTTGCTTACTAGGTTGAAGGTGCTTTGAAGAAGAAGCAGACTCAAAATTCGCTGCCGACAGGTCCTCTGTAATATCCTAAATACTAGTAAAAGTAAAAGAAGGCTGTCCCCTGGTTTCCAAAGCTGCCTGAGAAGAAGAAAAAAACAAATCAAAAAACTAGTTATGGATTTAATAAATTTGCAGTTGTTCCTTCTCTTTGGTCATTGTTTACTATGTACTACATTTCTTACTACTGTGGTATTCAAATACAGTTCTTCCCTTGTGTAGCGAAGTGTGACAGTCCATGTTTAATCCAAGGGCAGGAGACTTGGGAAACATCAGCATTCTTGTGAGAGGTACTTGCAGATTTAAAAAGCAATAGCAGTTGTTCTTAGTTGACTGCAGAGTCTCAGAAATAACAAGAGGGTGGAGAAGAACTTGTCACATGCCTTTATGAAGTGCCTCATGAAGAAGTTCTTTTCCAGACCTTGAATGCCACCAACTTGGAAAACCTAAAAATGTTAACAATGTCAGATAACCACAAAGCACCAGTAAGAGTGTTCTGTGGTGATCCAATGAAAACTGGACTTGCTGAGAAATAAGTCTGTTCTACTGTGGGGCCTCAGCCTTACGAAAAGCTATTTAAATGCTCAGACCCTGGGAGGAAAGATGGGACTTCCCTTACCCACTACCTTGTTTATCAAAGCTACCTTATGTTTGGTGTGGTCAAGGCCATGCTATGTTCTCTCTGACACTGCTGCCAGTTATTAAGATTTGTGCAGTTCTGTTCATCTCAGATGTGCCTTTTATGATTCCCAGTTCTTCCAGGGACTTTGTCAAATTAATGTGCCTTTTCTGTATTTGAACAAACACAGCCTGAGCTGGACAATTCCCAGTTTGACCATACACCTGCAGGGACTAAAAAATCTTGTGTCCAAAATTGACTGTAACTTTGTTCATGACATCTGACTGGAGGTTGATTACACTTCTTGCATTTTTCTGGAAGTCCTAATTTTGAGATAAATCATGCCTGCTTGGAGATCTGCCATCACAAACAGATGCAGAACTGGAGGTCACAGTTTGTTTTCGGAGTGGCAGGATATTGCCCTATTTGAAGGGTTGAGATAATCCATTAAGCTTTCCTGCAAGTGCAGTGCAGGAATCTGACTTTGTGGTCTCTACATCTGGATAATACTCTCTACTCTTCTGATGTGCATGCATGCTCTCCATTGTTTTTCATGGAATGTCATAATGAATTATCAAAAAAAAAAAAAAAAAAAAAAAAAAAAAAAAAAAAAACCACAAAAAAAAAAAATTACTAGTATGGATCTGTAAAAATAAAGCCTAAANACCCAACAAAACAAAATTACTAGTCTGGATCTGTAAAAATCAAGCCTTAAAGAATTGCTGTAGGTTTCTGAAGCATTTTTGAATGTGCTGCTGTATGCATGATTAAAATGCAGAAAGGTTGTTTGTCCTTCAGCTTTGCAGGGATTGGAATTGAGCTAACTAAGGGTTCTTTGAACAGTCAGTAATTTACCACTGCAGCTGAGAAATAAATTGCATGATCTTGCACCCGGCTGCACTTGGCAGCTGTGGTGAAACAGGGCTAAAATTCTGTGGATTTGTAAAATGATTGGATTTTAAAAAAAAATTAGTAATGAGCACAAGAACAGTGTGTCTGAAATTAGTTGGCAAGATCAAATCGAGGCAGAATTCTGTTTTCAAAGTAGTGAATCTCTCTAAATCCACAAGATTGTGTTCTTACAACTGGAGTTTTTCTTGCAGCTGGAGTTTTCCATTGGCTAGCTTTGGGTTTGGATAGACACATAACAACTGAGTGATTCACGGGGCTTTAAGTGTGTGCCTTCCAGTGTTTGTTAACTTGCCATCTGTTGGTGTTTTGCAAAGGAAGAGTATGAGGTGCACAGTTTAGAGGTTCCCCTCATATTTTTTCAGGAGCCCGTAATTATTTGAGCAAGTTTTGTGGGACAAATTTTAGACTAGACAAGTTAATTTACAGGAAGAAAAATCCACTGGGGGTTACTAAATGCTCTAAAAAAACACCTGGCTTAGAAAGTCTCCAAACTGAAAGTGATGAAAAGGGGAGAGTACAGTGGAAGGGTATCCTATTAACCTGTGTTATTTGCTCCCCTTAAGGCTTGTGGCTGCTGCAGGAGATAGGCTGCTCATGTACGCGAACTGACCTGATGGTACAATTGTGTTTCTAGGGATATCAAAGAAGCCACTTTCATAGCCAAACCCTGCAGGTTTAGACCCAAGTAAAACTATAGCTGAGAGATGACGTTTTGTCAAATCAAGTTCTAAATACTCTAGATTTGAAATGTGAGTGAGCTGGAGCGCCGTGCATTGGGATGAGCCTTTGAGAGCAGAGAGACTTGTTACATGTTTGTACTTCATTAGTCAAGCCAAGGTGTATGTATCCTCCTTTACTTCAATTGGAAACAAACTCTGAGGAGGTGAGCTTTGGCCAAATATTTTGGCAAATGTGGTGGTCTTCTGGAATTATGATTGCTCTGTGAGATTTGTTTTGGCTATCATCTTGGCATGTGAACTTTCATTTTTGTTTGCTTGGTGTTAGTGTCAATCATACATTTTTCTGAGTCCAGACAGCCTTTTGGCAAGAACATTTCCTAATGTTTTGATGCCAAAGAACTTGTTATGGTGTGGTCAGCAGACTGAGCCCAAACTAAATCTGTTGTTGCTTCTCATATTAGCAATAGCCTGCAAGTCCCTTTGCTACCCCAGCTTGGATTCCATTTCATCTCCGTTATCATAGCCAAACCAAGAAGCCATCTGCCTTCCTGTCTGCCTGCATAACCTCTTGCCAACACTGCCACTCTCCCCTTTGAGATGCTGCTAATGCTTTTGGGAGTAGCACTCCCATGGAATAGCTTGGAAGTTCATAGGATGTTTGTTGCTGTGAGGGTGAGAGGGGTGCTGAAGCAGACCCTGCCTCTGTGCTGTAGTAATCTGGTAATGCGTTGGTCCTTGTTTTCCCTTCAGCCCTTATAAATGAGATTGAGAGGTCTTGGAAGCACTGGTTGGGCAGCTTTTATAGTGCTGAGTTTATGCTTGCACTCAGTATAAGATTTTAATAAAAACAAATTGGTTTTGGAACAAAATGCTTATTTCTGTTTTCTGAAAATGTTGTAAAGATACCTTTAAAACTGCCTTTAAGTTGAGGAAATTCATCGGTTTGGCAACTGCTTTTTTTATCATGAGCTGCTTTCTTTTTATCATGCCCTTTCTTTTGGAGAAGCCTTAATCCTTACATCAGGCATGTTTTGGTAAGGCAGAGCCAAGAATGAATGTAGCTCTGGTTTCATAGGATGGACTAAGTTTTTCTGGCATGTGAATAACATTTGCACTTAAGTAACACAAACTCTTTGGTGAAGAATATGAAAATTGATATTGTTGCAGTTAGAATGGATTTAGTGCTGAATATTGCAGCTTGTTCACATTCCTATTCCTTGCATCTAGTGAAATATGGGGTAAGCTACTAGTTGATTACTTTGGAAACACTGTAGATGTTGGCATGAAGACTGAGCATATTATGTGTGGGGTGACCATTGTGTACTCCACTGACCTCAGCACACTCCAAGCCTTGCCCCATGTAAGTAGCAGGACACGATGTCACTGGTGTTAGAGATTGTGCTGCTCTACGATGAGATGAGTCATTGGTGCTCCTCAGAATTAGTGATGATTAACCTGAAGGTGCTGAAAGGCTGTGCTGATCTCCAAGATGAAGTGAAGAGCTATAGTCTGTGCTTCCTTTTTGCTTTCACATGGTTTGGACATGCAATAAAGTACCTGCTAGAGATGGGTCTGGCAGCCTTTTAATGCTGCATGGAAGATTTTGACTCCTGAGTTTATGGTTTTGGTGTGTTAGATCTAACTAATGATTTGCTGGATCAATCAAAACTGAACCTAGAGCTAATTTCATTTGACTCGATTTTGGATTAAGAGAATGTAAATTGAATTCCTCTTTAGCTTCTGCAGCAGCCACCTGCAGAAGAACACTTGGTGCTATTACTGACCTTCATTCAGACATGAGAAAGGAAAGATTGTTCCTTAATGAATAACTGTGCTCTCTTGATACCCCTTGCTGAAGGTGGGACAGTTACCATTTTGTATAGCATTTAGGCTCCTCCAGGGCTTTGGGATAGTTTTCTTTCTTTGACTTGCTGTAAATGATGCAGATCTACCTTCCTGCCCCACCTCACTTGCCTGGCTGATGGGAGATACTGTGCCAACAGACCTTTTGGCAGCTCTCCTGTAATTTAGGTGTTTTACTCATTCTTCACTTCCAAGAGAGCTCTGCCACCACGTGCCCCCATGCAGGCAGCACTCTGGCATTTCCAGCACCGAGGCCTTGGCAGGGTTTGGGCCTCGAGCTTGGTAGGGAAGCTGCCAATGCACATGGCTGCTGTAGCTGAAAGCTGGATGCTGCCTTGTGCTGGAGGAGCCTTGCCTCTACCTCTCTCTTACTAAGTAACATGCAGTTCTGTAGATAGTCTGATTTTGCTGGGGGGTTTTATGTTTGTTTTTGTTGGTTTGGGTTTTACTTTGTTTCTTTCTTTTCCTCTGTTACTTATTTTTCTGTCTTTTTCTCGCTGAAATACTGACCTGCTACCAAACCTTGAGCAGCCTATTGTAGCAGTCACCTAAATTAATTCTTTTGGGACAGACTTAGCTTTAGAGCTGTTGTAAGCAGGTCAGACAGGCCTTGGTGCTTGGGGGAGAATAAACACTGCTGAAATTCCCTCTCTTTCAATAGAAGGCTTAGCACAACAGCAAACTTGACTACTTTCAGTTTATAATGTGCTCTAGTGGAGATGATGAGCACGTTTTTAATTTTTTAACCTCCTCTTTGAGGCCCAGGGATGACACTTGCTATGTCTCTCCAGACAATGTGACATTTTGATAAATGACTTCTGTATTGTCAGCCTAATACAATATCTTTCTTCTAAAAATGTTTTAAATGGCAAAGCTTTTTATAGTTCTGCAGCTGCCAAACACAAAACTAAGACAGGAACTGAGCAGACTACGGTTCTGACAAAGAAAATAAGGCCAATGCAAAAGTTTTCTGCGTATCAACATTTTTGACTTTGCAGCTCTCTGTTGCACATATAACCTTTTTCAACTTGTGGACCCATAGAACTGAAACAGATTTTCAGCACATTGCATGGATGTATATAATGTAAAATTGGCTCCACACCTTAGAGAAGTCTATCTTAAAAAGTGTCTATTTTAAGTCTATTTTATAGTAGATCATATGGATTAGCTGTGTTCAGCCTCATAAAATATGTAGTTAAGACTTCATTGTGTTTCTAAATATTGGGAAAAAGTAGGTTATTTCAAAAACAACAGTGCTATGTTCTACTGGTCAAGATGTCTTGAATGTTTTCCCTTTGGCTGGGCTAATGTATTTGTCACTTTGCCTAGTGGTTAAATTCATTATGGGAACTATTAAATTCTGGTTTATCTTCATTTGAATGGTTTGATGTAAAACCTGAAGGTGATTTCAGTTATGATAATTTGCATTGTTTGTGATTATTAGAAATGAGAGAATGGATTAAACTGCTGAATCCTGTTATCCAGATTATTAAGGGCTTCTGTTGTCAAGAAGGTGTAAGCAGGTAAGCAGGGCAGAGGCTGGAGCAAGAGGTAATCTGTTTTAATGTGCCTAATGATTTAGAGGTGGAGGGGGGAAGGGTAGAAGTCCAGGGATTTTCATGTTCATAGCCCTTCTTCTAACAACTCAGTTTTTCTTATCCCCAGCTAGATTACTTGGTCCAATAAACAAAGAAAGAAAAGCTCAAAAAAAAAAAAAATCCACAAAAAACAAAACCCAAACAACCTCACCACTACCTAAGCCAAAAACTTCTCCTTTTTAGCCATTTCCTACCTCACGGGGAATTTGATGTCTTCATGTTGTCACTTGTGTCTGTAGTTAATTTCTGTGATAAAACAACTGCCTCTGTAAATGAGGTTCCTTGACCACAATTATTGGAGGGTCAAGACCCTTGTTTCCCTCAATACTGTATGAAGGTTTCTAGATCTAGCCATTAAATGAGAAAAATAACAAAAAATGTTTACTGAAGTGCTAAATCTGACTACTGGGGAAGAAAAAACTCTACAAATTATATCTCCCATTGTTTTGGATTTTATTTTTATATGACAGAACCTCTTTAAAATCTAGCAGAAAAAACCTGCTGCAAGACAAAGTAATTTGCAATAGTGCAGTGTGCATAAAGTCTGAGTTCCAGCAGACACTACTCTTTTAGGGAAAAGTGTTGTGCAATGGTTGCAAGATATGAAACACACTTGTACTAGAACAACTTAGCAGTTCAGGTGTTTTCTGGGTGAGAGACACACAGTTTGTGGGAGAAGATCCCAAAGTACTTGAAGTGATGAGAATGTTGGGAAGAAGAATTGAAAACTTCTCTTTTCCCCTGGTGCCTGGCAGATACAGTGACTTGGTGTGTGAAAGCCATGAAAAGCAATGATAGATGTGACCATGTGCTCCAGGTGGGCGACTCTACAGAAAACTTTCCAAGTGGAATTCACTGCAGGTGTTAATCAGAGAGGCTTGTTCTGCAGTCTCTGATACTTTATACTCACTGGTGAATTGGCCACTATTGGTGGCTCATGAGCTTGTAAATTACATTCAAACACAGAAATAGTTGTTCAAAGGTAAAGGTAAAATAAAGGAATATTTTTTGTCTCAAGTTGTGAGGATTTTCAGTGCACATACCACTGTGACTAGTTGCTCATTGCACACATGCAGCAGATTCCTCTTAGGTTTGGTAACTTGCCCAGGTTGTGATGTGCAGCAGTATTTATTCGAAGGAGATGTGGAACATGCCTTTCACTCCATGTGCTGATGCCAGCAGCTTTTCCTGGTTTGTGTCTAGGGGGGAAAAATCCTTACAAAAGCAGAGCCTTGCCTGAGCGTTGCTCTTTGGTTTCTAAGGGGCAGCGTAGGCTTAAGTCATTGGGAGGGTTTCTGTTAACTTCAGTCAACTTTACACTGAGCCTTTTTTGAATTTAGGAATAAGTAGCTGCACCATTCAAGATAAAAGGTCCTTTTCATTACAAACTGGTAAGGTTAAAGGTGGTAGAGTGTCAAATTTAATCATCTTGCTCTGTTAATAAATGGTAATTAAAATGAAAGCATATGTGAAAAATTGTGCTTACTAATTGTTTAAACCAAAGTTTCAAAGCAAAAATGGAATTTATCAATAATATCAATTTCTACTGATAGATAATCCCATGAAGGCTACAGCTACTCCCATAGTTGTGTGTCCTAAAAATCAAAAGTGCATGTTAGTATTCTTTATTTTAATGTTGTCTGCCTAAACTCATTCATATTCCATAAGAGCTTAGGAGTGACCCGCTCAGTGATGCCTTTCCAAAGTCAGAAGCTGTCCTCTGGCATGCAGGCAAGAAGAGCTGGACTTCTTCACAAAAGCTGCTGGAGGAAAAACGAGGGCACTAAGTGAGATGTCTTGGAGAGCTTGAAGCTGCCCTGCAGAGTTCTTGTAGCTTAATAAAATTTACAAAAGTGCCTTTGAACTGTGACCTTCCAAATGTCCACTGGTCAAGGGTAATGGGGTGGGTTTATGAAAGCAGAATGAATGCATGACTCATGCTTACTGAAACTGGGCCACTCTCCCTAGAGGCAAGTTATTGTTTTGTATTTAGCATGTTAACTGCATTTGAAGTTATAACATTACAAAGTAATTTCTCATATAAATAAAAAGGAAATGATGGGACAGCGCTGGAAAGCAGCAGCAAGACTCTTGCTGCTGCTGTAAAATGGGTTTAGTGTTGGCCACTTTTAAAAAGCTCATTACATTTTAAAGATAAGCTTTAATGGAATTGGCAATGACAGTGCAACTGTAACCAGATCTTGTTGTTTAGTACAAGTGCCTTTCAGGTTTCTCTGCAAGGTCGAGTGTCCTATTGACTGGCAGCTGGACTGTTTTCCTTGTAGGAATGTAACTGGTATTTGATGGGGTTGCAAAATGAGTTTCCCACTGAAGCCAAATATAAAAGAGTATGAGAGTCCAGCAGTTTCGCTTCCTGCAAAGCTGGAAACCCTTGTAGCATTTATTAGGATTTCCTGCAGGGAAAGAGGGATATTAATCTTGTTTGACTTACAGAATCATAATATTTGTGCTGCAATTTGTAGCACAGAGCAAGAAGTTTTCAATTAGTATTTCCTGAGAAATAGCAAATTCAGTAAAGTAGATGCTTTTAACTTCTTTTTTTTGTTTGTTTTTTTGTTTGTTTTTTGTCAGAGAATAACTATAACATCTCACAGGAGGTTAAATGTGGCACAGTGGAGCAGGGAAGAGCAGTGTTGAACATGGCTACAGTTCTGCTAGGATACAGTGAGCAGCTGGAACTGTTCTCAAGTCTTTCTCAATGTCTGATTGGCACCATCATAATGTACTCTCTGAACTGCAGTACTGTATCAAGTTGCTTGTAGGAGGCATAAACTTGTTGATAAAAGAGTCACCTGGTCAGTTCATCACTGGTTTTAGTTTTCCTAGTGTTGGAAAATTTTTCTCAAACTCTGAGCTGATGGCAGTGAACCCTGATTTGGGGCCCAAACCAAATTGGCTTGAAGTACTGTGAGCCTCTTTTCTTTCAGATTTGTAGTAATTTTATACTGTGGAAAGCACTTTATGTCTCTTGAAAAGAGGCTTCAGCCTTTACTTTGGGGCAGCAATGCATTTTCCTATCCAGGCAGAAGAATGCTGCTAGGAGAGGTGAGGGCTTGGGCTAAGGAGCTGCAATTATGGGAGAGTTTCCAGGTCTGTGGAGGGCATGGTTTCTAGATGATCTGGACAAACTTTGGGCTTTAGAGGTATTCCTTGGCTCCATTCTGGATGAGATGGGCCATATATCTGGAGCTTCTAGGCATCCAGCATCTCCTTTGCATGTAGTCTGTGCATATGCAGAGGCTGATCATATTTAGGATACATTGGATTTACTGTCCACTTGCAGACTAATTTATCATGTGAGACTGAAGCTCTGAGCCAGCTCCCGAACTTTAAGAAATCACGGAGCAACAGCCAAAATCCTTATATTTTTCCCCAATAGAAAATCTAGGTAGAAACAGGGAATGCTTTGAGATATCTGTACAGGAGAGAATAGATCTCAGAGCTCATTCTTCAGGAAGGGCATCTATATTCCTGTTTGTTAATTCACCTGACAAATGACAGGTGAAGAGAAAGTATACTAGAAGTTGTACTTACTTATTGCTCTGCAAATTAAGAAGCATCTTAATTAGCTAGAATGCATGATTAATTTAGAATTTTCCCAACTTGAGCATAAAATGAAGTCACAGATTACTTTTTCAGTCCAATAAGGCTGTGGCTAGGCACATAATCCCCAGCTGTGGCTTCCAGATTTTGGCAAAATATAGAAGCTATTGAATTTGAACATCAAGACTTGAAAAAAAAAAAAAAAAGAAAAAGAATGTGACTGAGAGAAATATTTGTGGCTTATTTCTTATTCCCAGTTCTTGGGACTTTCAAGGCATGTATCATTAACTTTCTGCTTCTCATTAATGAGATTCATTCAGGCTAGTGGAGCCCTAACACACTGCTGCAGTACATCAAGCACTTTTGAACTCTGTGCCATTTCTTATCAGTTATGGAGGAGAGTTTCTGAATCACTGATGTGCATTCAAGAAAGGATCATGCAGTCATGGGCATCATGTTGTCATAATTTACATTTAGTTTTGGAGTACTTCAGTGGGGAGCTGAACTTAGCTTGCCCAAGGTAATATGGGACATTTTTAGGTGAACATGAGTCTCAGAATAAATTCACTCATGATTCAGCCAGCAAACCTGTTTGCTCAGTTGTCTTATTGTAGTATCTGTTATTTGTACCAAAAATGCTCTCCACCACAGCCCCTATTAGAAACACACGTGATGTATCAATTGCTGTATCCCATACATGCCATCAAATATGCATTGTCGTATAAAATGAAAAACATTTTGTGAAATATTTGCCAAAAGCTGTGCACAAAGGAAGTGAGTGCTAATACACAGCTGTTATAGGAGGTTATTTTAATTCTGTTTACCAGAGGTCACTTCCTTTTTTTTTATTTAGTCACTTAAAATTTCTGGCTTTATTTTGTAACTGTTAAAAACTTTGAATCACAGTGTGTCTAAGTTACAGATGCCAATACGTGTAAACTCGAGGTTATTACCTTCTCTGCATAACTAAAATAGTAATTCAAAGAGAGAACCAAAATAGGCTAAATAATTACATTTAAAGCTAGTGGGCCAGAGAGTGGGCTAGTGGGTGTGATGTGTGGTTCCCCCTGTGACTGCTGCTCAAGTATCTAATGAGACAGATGTAATAACCAGTGATTTCTTAGAAATCAAGATTATTGGCCTGGCTTTCCTCTAATTTAATGATACCTTCCAGCAAATGTCTAGGACTAGATCCAGAGCAGATTGAATTTTATGGGAAGCAAATGAGTATTTACAGTCCTTTGCAGTGAAGTTATAATCTTACTGGCTTCATATTGTTTAAGAAAGTGCTTCGCTGAACTAGGGCATAGGTTTTTGATTTAGTATCCCACTGCTGTAAGACTCCGGGTGTCTTCTGGCTAACGCCTATTTGAGGAGTGGATTTATAGGAGCACAGCTGGGTTGTAAACAAATGGTGATGCACTTTGCTCTGCATTCAGAGGGGAGAGAAGCAAAACTACAAGACAATAATCTGTCTGTATTTTTGAGTACCAGGCAGGCAGAAGAATATCAACTGCAAAACTGAAATGAACTTGCAGGTTGAGCTTCAGACAGCTTATGAGGTCTCCACTTGGCATTTGCTGTATTAAATAAATGAGAAGTAAAACACAGTCACTTTTGAATGTATACATCTGCCTTCAGCCCAGGTTACATGGCATTTTTTCACTGAATTGCTTTCTTTCTTTAATTTGAAAAAAGAAATGCAAAAGCATAGAAAAAAATGCAAAAGCATGGAAGAAGAAATCCTGAAGCAGTATGACAGACACATATATTATAGTGGATTTAGATCCTGGATTCTGTATATTAGTGTAGGAGTTTGACCGGTCTTCCCCATGTGCTATGCAGTAACTGAGCAGTAAGATTAAAGTAAGATGGATA
>VZTT01033717.1:7275-29371 GCA_013400855.1 Buphagus erythrorhynchus | reverse complement strand
AATAACACTCATAGTCATGGCACACTTGGGCCCTCTTCTATATACCAGACACTTTGCAAGCCAAAAATCAATGTATTTCTTAAAAGGAAAACAGATCAGCAACATTGTGTAAATGTTTGGGGTTTGTTCCTACTGATCCTTAGATACAGTTGGTTACAGTCAGGAAGTGGAATCTTATCTCCTTGATCGATGTGGAAAGACTTATACCAAGGTAGTAGGTTCAGGATTATGCACAAATTTTGAGATTTGATGATAAAATTCAGTGGTAGAAAGATTGGTGAATAATATGAATGTGGATGCCTAGGTCTGTGCAAACAATACTCCAAGGCATAGATTTTCAGTAAGGACAAAAATAAACCCAGAATGTTTGCCTCTTGCTGAGTCTTAGCAATGTTATTCCAACATAAACATAGCTTAGAAGTTGTTGGCTTTTAGGAAAAACAATTTTTTTTTTAATGTCTCTGACTTATTCAGGTAACCTCAAGCTTNAAGGACAAAAATAAACCCAGAATGTTTGCCTCTTGCTGAGTCTTAGCAATGTTATTCCAACATAAACATAGCTTAGAAGTTGTTGGCTTTTAGGAAAAACAATTTTTTTTTAATGTCTCTGAGTTATTCAGGTAACCTCAAGCTCTGCAGAACTGCTTTATTTTGTCTGGAGAGACAAAGGCTTGTAGAAGCATCAGGGCAGCTTTATGCAGAAGATTTGACTGGGGCCAGAATAATGTAATAGAGATTCTGTATTTTTGCACGTAATAGGAAGTGACTTTAAAATGTGCAACTGCAGGGGCATCTCTTTGCGTTTAACATAACATTCTAGTAAGCAGTAAGATTGTCATATACACAAAATACTCCCAACAGTATAAGATTTGAACAACTTAAATATAGTTTGGATTCTTATCAAAGTAGAATTTTATATTAAATTTGCCTGAAACTGCCCCTTTTTCCCCCCATAAGCAATCACATGCATGTGCCTAGACCATGGTTGTTGTCAGAATCTATTCTCTTTATTCAAAGTTCTGATTCGCTCCTGCTATTCTCTGAAATTCTCTTCTGATTTTCATGCAAACAGAGGCATTGCTACTGCCATCTGCAATGCATCAGCATCTACATCACACTAAAACCACACTGACCTCTCAGCATATGGGGGTTTTTTAAGAATATTCAAAGGCATATCATTATCTTATGTCAAACAGGGAAATTAAGAGACTGAATGTCTTCTGTTGTGTAACCAACTTGTTAGGTGAACATCAGCTTCAGTTTGTGTGTTCTGTGGTCTACAAATGGTGTGTTTATATACTTTGTGTTAATCCATATTTTGTATTTTACAGCTAAAAACATTCCTCTGAAGCAGTAACAGCTTTGAATAATGTCTTCTAGATGTGTTTGCAAAAGCTGTCTCTTTTAGAGCTCTTCTTTTATTAATATTGGATGTAGATTGTGAATAGGAATGCTTTGGAAATGCAGGCATAACTTCAAATCTGAAGCTGCATTCTGTGGAGAATCTGTAACACTTCAGAAAAGCCTGAAATGTTTCATGCTATTAATACAACCTTGTTTTGAATAAGGTTGTCAGAAAACAATTTTAATGTAACTGAGGGGATTTTATCATCAGGAGTACGAGATAAGGAGATCTCTGCCCTATAATAAAAGCAAGACCAATAACAAAAGTGATTTGATGTTTTGCCTGTGTCTATACTATATGTATTTGGGCTAGTATGGAGAAGCCCAGATCCTGGTTCTGTCTGTCCATTTGCCTTGGTAAGCAGCTCAGCTTCATCTTGTTCATGAAACTGAAATTTGTGGAAACCTCTTCAGGAAGAAGTGTTCCTATTTCTGAAATCTTGAATAACGTGTATTTGTTTCCAGTTAGTTTGCTTTTCTGTATCTTTAAGCAAAAGTAATCCTCAAAAAATGACTAGAACAAAATTCTGCTCCTGTAGAGTGGGGAGGGAAGGGAGCGAAGTCTGCAAAATGTAGTTTATAGGTATAAAGTACCATATAGCTGCAGCACAGTGCACTTTGCCTCCTCATTCTGTGTCATAGCTCTCTGAGTTTGCAGCACATTAGCACAGAGATAGGTATCTCCTGCCACCCCGAAGTCAAGGGGATGATAATTTTTTTTAACTTTATCAATATGTCTCAGGAAAGCAAAGATAAAATGGATACATATGCCTTTCTCTTGCCTTTGAGGACTTAAACATGTGGTGAGAATCTACAGCAAGGTTTGCAAGATTTTATCTTCTGGAAATGCAATCAGCTACCAAGGGAAGAATAGAGAAACCATTTTTTCAATCCGGATGCTTTTTGCTACAAACAAATTCANTAATTGCCCACAGCTTACTTAGCCATCTGATACATCTAGAAAGACTTCAGAAAAACATCTGATTTAAAATTGAAATAAAGATTTCCCTTAGAAATACCTCTGTCTTCACTGTGCTTCATCAGACATCAGGTTTTGGTGATATCATGGTATTGAAAGAGGTGTACTATTTCAAAGGGCAGGTATTGCAGATAAGCTCTTGGGGAAATGGTGGCATAAGCTTTTTGAAAGTGATTGGAGATTTTTGTGTGTGTGATATCCAGAAAGGTTATAGCTTCACCTCTACAATCAAAATCAAATGTGATGTATTATCCTTCTCAACATGCAGTAATCTGCCAGCTCTCAACACTGTTATGATCACTAGCAGACTTGTTTGGACTGTTAATTGATCAGGACATCCTGATGCTCATTTAAAACCACTTTGGGCTACTTTGCCATCTGAACTAATTTCAATGACATAATTAAATGTTCGCATTTATAATCTGATTAACAGTCTCCTAATGCAGGCTTTGTAGCTCAAGTTCATCCCCGTCTCAGGGGATCATGTCAGTCAACACTTTCTATGAATCAGTCTGCTTTCAGTTTTGTATTGTACTGTATACCTCTGCTGTAAAAGCTCTAGAAAACCCAAATGACATACATCAGATGTAGGCAGTATCTGTACCAACAAATTAAGCATATACAGCATAAACCACCGAAGCCAGCTGCAGGGTCTGCATGCACACTACTAAAGCCTTCATCTTTGTAACAGTGAGTCTTTTTAACTGGGTCTGCTCTGTGACCCATTGGAACTTCCAAATGGCCAGTCCAGGAATCACTGGTCCTTTAAATAGGACTGACTGCTACAGAGGTTTTGCATCTACTGTTACTGGGGAACATCATAAGTTCGCAGGTAAAATGCAGTATTGGTAATGACAGCTTTCAATATACCTGTATTTAATTATTCTCCTACGCTTGTTTTTAATACAATTTGTTTTGCAAGTGCAATTCTACTTTTGATATATTAACAATAGTACAATTTAGTTTTTGTTACCAGTTTTCTTTAAATCTCAAAATACAAACTAGGGTTTACAGTCTTTCATTTTTTTAGCCAGGGAGACTTTTCATTGAGGGTGTTGTTTTATTTTGAGGGGTGGATTTTGTGTTTATTTGGTGTGGTTTGTTGGGTTTCTTTTTCTATCCACATCAGTGATGATCCCAGGTTTTCATTTCTTTTGTTCCATTCTTTCTACTTAGAGACATGAGTCCTCATGTGAAGAACTCCTGGATAGAAGTAGAATTTATTTTTGAAGCAGAATCTAATTCTAATTCTAGTCTTAAAATACAAAACATGCAAAGCACTTTACATTGCCTTACTGTTCTTGATGATGTAACTCAGTTGTGATGTTATTTCTGTTTATTTGCTTTGGAATAAGGTACGAAAATTATGAATTTTGTGTGTGTGTGTGATGTCATCTTGCTTTAATAGGACACAGTTGCGGCTAAAAGCTTAGACTATGGGAAAGGACGCTGACACCTTAGAGTGTCAGTGCAGCTCTGCTTGCACAGACCTCTCTGCCTGCACCTTTTCAGGGTGAATCCAGTGTGGTCTGTATGACAGCTGCCTGTGGATTTTTATGCTCGTCCACAGCAGAGACAAAGACCTCTTGTGCTGCAAACAGGGATTTTTCCACCCACATTTTTAAGAATTTCTTTGAAAATTATATTTCTTGTGGGTTTCCTCAGTGTTGGTGAATCATGAGGCATTAAACCCACAAATTATAGCTTGGTTAAGTGGTCTAGAGTAAACAAAAATTTCCAGTATTTGAAGAAGAATTTGTGCCCCTGAAAGCTTGTCCTTTACTTTTTTATCCATGACTGTATTGCATTGCCAAGCTAAATGGCAATGATGGACATATTCTAGGGGCTCATAATTCTGAGACTGAGAATGACAATTCTTAAGGTTAGTGCAGAATGGTTAATGCATTTGCCTGGCATTTCTAATTGGAAAGCTTTTATTCCCCCAGGATGGTACCTTTTTCTTGGACTAATATTTCATCATGATAATTAATATGCAAGCTGAGAAAGTAACTGCAGATAATTTTACATAGGAGAATTGATCTTTTTAGTTTTCAAACTTTATTATTTAAAATATTTAGTTCTCTAATAATGTCTTTTCAACCTTGGGTTCTTAATTGATTTGCACTGAGAGTTTATGGTATCTTACTTGTTGCTTCTCACCTCAATTGAGTAGATGTTTTAGAGATGAATGAGGAACTAGAGCCCATTTATAAGGTCTGATTTCTGGAACAGGGTTGCTTAAAGCCTCAAAACTTCTGGTGATTGCCAGTACTCTTGGGGATTTTGGCTATTGAAGGAAATGCTCTCCTACCTGAAACACCTGTAAGGTTGGTGGGACTGGAAGGTACATATAAAAGGCTTCTCACAGAGATACCTGTGTGGGACATGTTCCAAATACAAGACAAGTAGTCTGATGGACCTCTGAAAAGTAGTACTTCATCAACCCCAGACTAAGTGATGACTTGTGTTTCAAAAACTAGTTCATCATCCTTCCAAAAACAATGCCTCTCAAGGGATGAATGGTGTTCAGTAGTTAGGTAACTGATGTTCTGGAGTTAAAGAGCCAAGGTCAAAAGGAGCTTCAAAATTTATATCTGTTGTGCTCCACAACTGACCTTTCATCAGTGGTTTAGCCTTGTTGCTTCATGCTTTATGTGGACAGACTCTTGCTCACCTTACTACAGCAGCAATCAACTTAAGCAAGGCTAGACAGTCAAATTGGACTATGAGAGACTAAAAGACCTCAATCACTGCAGCAATTTTCTTCAAGGCCTTGTGACATACATTCTACCCAAAAGCCAGTGTTCATGCCTTGAACACAAAGCTTTACCACCACAGCAGTTCACAGACCTTCAAAGGACCCTCGTCACTGTTGTGGTACTAACCTTTCTATGTGGGTGTTTGTCTTTTGTTGTCAAGTCTTCTTTTTACAAATAAAGGTCATTCTTCTGTATAAAAGGGCAGAACATTTTTGGTTTTTTTTTTTGCAGACAGGTCTTGTTTTCATTAAATATGAGGAAAAGTCTGCTGTTGTTATGCTGAGCAAGACTCAGTTCCAAAGCACTGTCAGGTGTTAGTGTGACATTTCAGACAGATCTGGTACAGGGATGGGATCCAGCTGAGCGGCACACACTTTCTCTGTGCCATGCTTCAGCACTTCAGAAAAGCATTCAGATTTTAAGTATATTTAGTGCTTTTCAAGAAGCACTACATCTTAGTTTCTGCCTTCGCAAACTTGTGAGACATGGTTTTTGTATTGACTGCTTATCTGTGGGAAGCCTGCATAAATCCTCTAAGTACTGCCAGCTGGATACATGTAAACATGTTAGTAGTAGAGAGCATGTGATAGGGTTTATGCTGTTGTTCCAAAGGATGTTTGTGCTTTGCTAATCTTTCCAGTGACAGATCATAGTCAGCTTCTTTTCTGTGAAGGCCTTTCACAGCCAGAGAGCTGCCCCACAAGCAGAAGTTTGAGAAACACCTTGATATGTTTAGGAGTGTGTGTACATAAAGAAAAAAAACCTAAAAAACTATGGATGATATAATGGATGATATTCTTTTTAATCTTGTTCTTTATAGAGTAAAATTTCCTTTTTTATACCCTTGCATTAACAGTGGTGTTACATCCAAAGAGTTTCAAATTGCAAAACACTCTTGCATTTTTTTCTTTACAGCCTGTTCGTCTAAAGCTGTTCACGTCTGTTTCACTCTGTCAGGGTTGCTATTTCTGTACCACTACCTATACCTCATTTGGGTTTATTTCAACATTTATGCCTGACTCTAACTACATGTACCTCAGTTGCAGAAGCTGTACAGTCAATGTTTGTCAGTGTAGGGCTTTTTGGCCAATAATGTGCTGGATGATACTTGGCTCTGTCAGCAGAGTTTGGCTGGTCAAGCTGACTCTATTCTCTTCTCCCTCCACCCACCCTCTGATTTGTTTTCCCCTGTTCCACAGTTTGGAAAGGGAAAATATAAAAGTGAAGAAATCTCAGAGGTTCCACTACTTAATTCCCAGTTCTCTGTCTTTAGGAAATCCAGTTCAACCATGAATCATAACCACACCAGTGTGAAGTTTACTGTTCAGAAAGTACAATCTTGTGTTGGTGTTAAGAATCAGTTCCACAATTCTACTCAAGCTGTTCCTAATGCTGTTTTCATGGCTTTATAAACTATTAGAATATACTTTTGCCTTTTTAAGGGATCTTGTTACAAGCCACTACTTGGCAGTTGAGGAATTTTGATTTCTGCATGAACTGTGTGGTAAGATCCCCTGGCATGTGCCTTGGATCTGCAATGAATTGAGCTTGGAGCAGGGGCAGAAAATACTCTTGCATGTGGAAAATCCGGTTACCACCATAGCTGTTGCCTCACATCTTCTCTAGGATTTGCCCAGAGGTGAAATGGGCAGACAGTGTCACTGTTTGTTTCCTGCAGCAGCTAATCAAGGTGCACCACAAAAAAAAAAAGAAAAAGCCTTGATTTGACACTAAGTGCTGAATCCGGCTGAAATTTTTGCATTTTAAGTGCAGCTCATACCAGTGACTACAGCGTCCATTAGATTCACTGTCCCTGCAGAATTTTAAAAAGGCCAAACATCTACAGCAATTGTGCTCAGCTCTGTAAGATTAAGACTGTGTGTGTATGAAGAAAATTGATAAAAGTATGTTTACTTAGAAGAGATATAGGGTTGCTGAACGATACCCCACCAGAATTGTTAGTATATATCATCCTCTAACAAGGGTGAAAAAAAAGAAAATAGTCAAAGGGAGCAGATACAGGCTAAGCAGCAAAGTAAATTAGGTTATGAAATGACAGAAAGGCAGTTTTTAAAAAGCTAAAAACATATCCAAAGGATGAGAAGGAAAAGGATCCTAATCTCCATAAAAAGATATAAAGATACAAAAATATAAAGCAAAAAGAATGAGCAATTAGCTAAAGGACTCAAAAAAAACAGTATTAATTCTTCAAACCCTCAAAAGCAAAAAGCTGACCAGAGACTGTAGGATCACTTTATGATCATAGTTTAAAATTGAGCAGCTGGATATGATGGACACTGTGTTACAGAGAAGCCAAATTCATTATCTGCATTGTTATTCACTATTGAAGAAACAGGTAAGACAGACAGAATATTTTGGGGTAAATGCATGAGAGAATATGTTCAATATTGAGGCCACTGTGGAGGAAGTTGTGGTGCAGTAGATGATAAAACAGTATGGTGTTCACCTGAGAGTCTAAGGAGACTCACATATGAAGTAGCTGTGTTGCTTGTAGTAAAATGTATCATTGCTTAAAACTTTCTCAGTATCTGGAGATCTCCAGGTGGATGATGGATGTCCAGATTTAAAGCATTTTGAGGGAATGTGGGGAGCTGCAGGCCTGCAACATCAGCAAATTAGCAGAGACTCTAATAAGGGATGGAATGAATAGATGCTTGGACAAACGAATCTGCTGAGGAAGAATCCATAGGCTTCTTTAAGGACTGTTGAAAACACTTTGTTTTGGACACCTCTGAAGGGATCAACAAATACATAGCTAACATGTTTTGATTGGTATTGTCTATATGGATTTTGCTAAGTTTTTGATGCAGCCCTTGCCAAAGACTTTTTAGGAGGTGAAGCAATTGTGATACCTGTAATTAAAAGATAAGAAATAAAGGCTTAGGGTGACTGGAGTTACCAATGAAGTCCCAGAATAATCTGTGCTGAGATCTGTTCTGCTCATCTCATTTGTAAATGCCCTGCAAAAAGGGATGTCCTGCCAAATGTCACCAGAATGGCAGCAGGGCTTCATATAAGGAACAACTGACCATACTTGGATTCTTTGGGTTCCAAAATTTTAAGTGGCATGGAAAGGATGGACAAAGATGACTTTAGTTTTCCAAGCATGTATGAAAAGTAGGATATAATTTTCAGGAGTTATCTCTTGAAAGAAAATCCCCAGGAGTTAAAACAGTGAGCTGGTGTCTTGGTTTGAAAAGACAGGTATCTGCTAGAAGGGACAAGAGCCTCCCTTTTAAAGGAGAGTATAAACCCCCTTTTTTCCCTTCTTCCCTTTACTATGATTTTCGAAATTAAAGANAGCTGGAAATGTCACAAGTTCCATCTGCATTTCTTAGTGTCTTCCTTAACTTCTCAGGTCTAAAATTGAGACATGAATTTAATTTGATTGGTTTCAGTCTTTCCAGTTTTATTATGTTTCTGAAGTCCTGGCCATCTCCAGAGATTGATAAAGTTACGTCTTCTCCTGATACCTAAAAATCAGACACGAAGTGTTCAGCATGAGACTCCGAAATTAGTCACAATACTCAAATTCCTGAGTATTGCTTGGGGAATTTTTTGTAAGACACAAGTTGTACCTAAGCAAATGGGTCTAGAGAGACTTGACTTTACTTGCTTCTGCTAGAAAACTGGCCAGTAATAACATAGTTCCTCTTAAGAAGACTGTGGCCACATTAGTTACTGCCAAGGTGGCCTGCTGCTTTGTTTCCAGAGCAGAGTGACTCTGGGTTCATTTAGATTGGAATGTGAGGACTTTTCTTCATATATAATGAAAACAAGACCTGTCTGCAAAAAAATTCCTGCTCTTTCATGTAGGTGTATGATACAGCCCCCAGATTGTTCATAGTCTTCTGAAGGATGTTGCCAGAATAAAAAGGAAAAAGGAAAGTAATTTTTGAGTTTGTCTGTATTCAGGGGGAAAAAGCATTCATTGAGTAAATAAAAGATTGTAAGATTAGAAGCAGCCAAAAATATTCCAGTGGGTGCTTTTTCAGCTTTACTTGGGTACCTCTGCTGCATTGTACATACTTGTTTTTCGTGAATACACGAGAGTTAGATCAGCCAGGCCAATCTTGGATCCAATATAAACAGACGCAAAACTTTTATTGCCTGTGGTCCCGAGTCCTTATTTTCACTTAGCCTGATTTTACCCTATTGTTATGTTATCATCAGTAGAGTTGTTCCAGGTATTGCTGATAAGTGCTATCAAAATCAGATTTTTAATGAGAACTAGGCTCACTATTGCAAGGGAAAACTGTGCCCTTAAACTGTTGCCAGAAGGAGAGCACTCATTTCCAATCCAGACCAACTGCTGCTGTCATTTATTTGCTATGAGAGTTGTTACAGAAGTATTGGGGTTTACGCTGATTGATAAAGGGACTCCTTAAGTAAGCCAAAAGTATTAAATCTGTTAACTTTTTCTCTATAGATCACTTAAAAGACTTCATTAAAGAGGAGTGGACATTAAATCACTGCCATGAACATAAAATCCTGTTGTGTTCACGTGCAATACAATTAAAGGTTTCAGGCATTCCAATAAGGATCAGCCCACGCTGATCCAAATCACTGAACAGGAAATGCTGCTAGGCAAAATTGTGAGCTTAACTATGTAATTTTAATTTATGTATTAAACTGTTGATCTAGATAATGCAATAATTGCAAATGCTTGTGTTTGAAGACCATGAAAATTGCTAAAAAAAGAAATTTTGTAATCATCAGACTGTGAAGGTTGGTCACATTGGGCAGAGAAATGTTTGTCTTGTCCCAGGGCAATGCATCTGTAATTAAGATACAAGTAAAGACTCTTGGGTAGACTTAGGTTTCTGAAGCACGTACCAGCTTTTAGACTCAGTAACACACTACCATTGGGCATGGGGTCACAGAAATGCATATTTTTGCAAGATGCCTAGTTCATTATTTCAAAAATCAACCCAAAGTCACAAATGCCCAAACTATCTTTTATGCTGTGTCCTTCAAATGACTTAATTTATTCCCAGGGCATTTAGTTAACCATATTAATTTCTGAATGATGGAATGAGACAGTGTTTTCAGGGTCAGCGACTGATTTACACTCCTGCTCTTTGCCTCAGGCATTGGATTCTCACCCACTGAAGAGACCTGAAGACCTCTCTGTTGTTCCACCAGTCCAAAATCAGCTGCTTCCAGGAGGGTGTGAAGAGCATCTCCAGCTTTAGAGAACCAGTTAGCTTATTTCTGAGAGAATTTGTCAATTCACTTTGCTGCTCCCAAAGGTTCTTCATAACTGTCAGATCACTGGGAAGTTGTTTAGTACCAGCCATAACTCAGAGAGTTATGCTTGACCTTTATCTTCATGATTGTAGGCTACAATTGTACTACTTTAAACATCTACAAAAGAAAATTATGAGAAAATGTCCTTCTAGGGGGTATTTAGCCAATACCCTTCTTTTTCAGTGGGAGTGTGTTGGCTCACTGCAGCTGCCTGCTTTTCCAGCCACCTGAGGCTGCTCTGCCAAAGAGAGCTGACTTGACCTTGTGGGTACTTGGTGGTCACTCAGGGTGAGACTTTGCCTCCTCTAGATGGGATGGTGCTTCCTCCTTTCTCTGTCCTTTTAGGCTTCTTCTTTTGGGCTTTTCAGTAGTAATTCTGCTTTAGTACCTGTTGAAATGTATGTTGAATTTTTTTTCCCTTCTTTTCCATCTGGGAGAGCACTGATCCCTCATGGTGCTTCTAGACTCAACTTCTCTCTGCTTTCCTGGCCTTGTGTGACTAAAACTATCCTGGGATCCTCAGATGCCATATCTTTTCTGACTTCAAACTGATTTTCCCTGTTTGCAGCATTCAGGAATCCCAGGGTGTTTAAACATACACATATCTCATTGGATTTGCCATGTGGAACTTGCTGCAGGCATTTCATGCTTCACACACAATAAACTAACATATATGCCAGAATTGGCACAAAGCCCTGTCCTAAATTACTACGCCCGCCTGCCCACTCTTGCTTTGTGTTATTTGGAGGATTTTGCTATTACAGAATCCTGTGCTTCCAGGTGCTTTGTTGCACCTGAGTGTGCTCTCCTTAAGGCATAAGAAGATTATGTTCTGCCAGTTCCAAGGTTTGTTTCCTTTTCAAGCTGAAAATACAGATGCTCAACATGTACTGCAAATGTTAAATTTACATTAGAGTTGCATTCAAAGTCTCCAGAAAGGCAGTTCCTGCAGGGACCTTAAAATCTAGAATTCTGCTGCCTGTACTGTATCTTGCCTGTGATTTGTTGTCACTGTGCTTTTCATCCACTTTGGCCATATACATTTGATATGAAAATATAGGAGGGTTCCAATGTATGAAACATTGAAAATTTAACTGCTTTAACACCAAAAGATCTAAAGGTGGTATATCTCTAATATCTTCTTATTCTGGTTTTCATTTACAGGCTGTGTATCTATATTGAGTGAAAAAATTAGCCAACCATTTTTTCTAACTCTTGGAGAGTTTCACAGTAAATATGTTTCCTACCTGCATCCACTTCAGCAGCTGTGCATGTGCCTATATACAATTTTGGGAGGAAAACTATTTATAGTAGTTAGAACTCAAATGAGACATAAACTGTGGCCTCATGTCAGCATGATTTCAGTTCTGCTGAAGTTAATGGGAAATTATGTGTGCTTCTAGACAAGTGTTTCCTGCCTTTGGGGCCATCCTGCATGTAAATACTGCATCTTCTGTGAGTCTAATACGGGCAGGGCAACTCAACACAGACCTGTGAAAGAAGAGGGAGAGTACAAAAAAAGGAATTACTGCAGCATGTTATAAAATGGTTGTTTGTTGCCTCCTTTCTATCAACTTTTCCCTAAGCCTGTTTACTTAAAAGCTCCTCAGCTATTGCAAGGAATGCAGCTATCCTATTTTTGGCTATATCTACTCAATAAAACTCTTAGCCCACAGTCCGTGAGGGAGGTTTGCACTGGTGGTGTGATGCTGCAGTGCTGTGGTCCACCAGACTCTGCAGGTATTCAAAAGAAACCTCTTTTTTCTAAGGTGCTCACCCTCTCTGAAGCAAAAAGCAAACATTTAAATGCAACTTTGCTGTTAGGCCATTTTTCTTTCATGTGTATAAACTGAAGCTCCTAAAAGTTCACAATGTTGATGCCTCCAGATAATTTACCAAAATCACATGCACAGAGAGAGGTAAATGTGAGGGTCTACAGCACAGGGAATAGGCAAGAACAGGAGAGGCTATAAGGCAGATGGAAAGGAGGAACTGATAGTGATTTAGCCTCATTTTATGTGTGTTGCATATTGCCACTACTACTGCTGAATCATCAGGTCTTGTACTTTCAAGAACTTACCCCTGTTACGGATGTGGAAATACAGCAGATACAGTGAAAATACAGGAAAGAAGAATTTTGTAGTTCTATAACCTGCTGCAAAAAAAGTACTTTCTTGTTCAGCCTGATAAGCTATGGGGTATCATAATGCCTTCATTGCTGTATCTGTGAATGCTTTTTGTGGCCTCTGCTCTGAATCCAAACAAACCAACTTAAGCAGCCCTGTAAGTGATCTTGATTCAGTCTCCCTGCCAGAAAGGGAGGCCTCTCTCCTTAGCAATTTCAAATGGAGCAACTTTCATTTGTCTGCCCTGTGTTCTTTGTACCAGGTCTTAATTTTTCTAAAGGGGAAAAAATAGTAGTAGTTTGGGAGTGTGTGAGGGATGAACCAAAACAAATTGTGTTTTAACTGCTTGGATCAGATTCAGCCTGGCAGCTGAAGTCCAGCCCCAAGCAAGGCTGAATTTGGCATCATCAGACTGCTCCATGGCTGATGGGGTGGATTCGTCCTGCCTGGAATTTGAAAAACAGGCTGTTTCTTGTGCTTTCTTCACTCTGATGCTTATTAAGAATTTGACCTTTTGAGAGGTCAGTGTCTTGGTGCACCCAAGAGTCTTGTAGGTGAGTGGGTATTTGAGCTAAATCTTCAAATACAAGTGAGCCCTGCAGCTATCTTAAGGAGCAGCATCTTCTCATCTGCTTGAAGCGGACAGGCTGCCACATTGCCGTGGCTTTCTGTGTTGCACTGTCACTCCTTTCTGTGGGAGGCTTTTTGCAGGGACCCAAAAGCTCGTGTCAGATTTAAGCTCTCAGTTCTGTGTTTAGCTCACGTTGAAATCTTTGTGCTACTTTGCCCCTCTTCATTCAAGTGTTCATCTGACAGTTGTTTGATTTTTCGCATTGCTCTCTTCTAGGTGAACTGGGGCCATCTGTTTGCAGCTATGAGTTTTTCTACTAATTTTCTTAGGCATCAGCTCATGACCTGATGTCAATGTGCAGGATTTAAGAAAGCCTATTTTGGCTGGCATAGCAGGCTGTCTGTGCACATGCCTAAAGTGATCTCCTGCTGGGGGTTGGGAAGGGATTTCCTCTATCAGGATCAGCACACAAAGAACCAGAAGCATTTCTGAAAAGCTCACATTCCTTCAGGGCATCAGCTACCTGCAGTTTAGAGGGACACATGCAAAAGGGGACCTGCCAGCCTTTTGCTCAGGGGACCAGCTTGGTTCTGGCATCTGGGTACTCATCTCTTTGACTCTCTGTGTACCACTGCAATTATTACATATTCTCCAGAAGGAAACCCTGACATCCAATTCCTATCTGCTATATTAAAGGCTCTTAATTTTATTTTTTTCTGGATGATTCAAGGGCACTGTGGTCTGTAGCTCCCCACAGTGGGAGATCTCTGGAAATGCTTTAGGCTCCAGTGAGTTTGCAAGGATGGAGGAAGGGTGACTGGGTTTGGTTTTTTAACTATCTTTTAAATATTCTTTGCACTTGGCCTGTTTCACCCTTTGCAGGAGGTAAAATATGTCCCAAGTAATGAGGTTTTTTTTTCCAGTTGGTCTGCAAGGTTCAAAGGAGTAGAGATGCTTGGTAACTTTTGTCTCCACTTTGGGGAAAAAAAATGCAGCCCTCAAATTCCTGTTGCACTGATGGAGAGTGAAATCCAGGGTCTTTTGCTGAGGGTAGGAAGGGGAACATATCTTGTTAGACCAAATACAAGCATACAGGCATCTTCAAATACAGCCAAATAGCCACAAATTAGGAGCTATGGGATTTAAAAGCACATTCTGTTTTTATTTGGGTCAGGTTTGACTCAAATGAGGTGGTTAACAGTTGTCCCATGTTTCAGTCTGCTTCTCTGAAGAGCAGTGTGTGCTCTTCACATAGGGGTGACTGGAGAGATGCCACAGCTCTGCTAGTCCCTCCTGGGAAGAATTGTTTGGGATGTCAGTGCCTGAACTGACTGACTCCTCAAATGGGCATGGGATTGCTTGATGACCACAAGAGAGAATAAGGGCAAGAAGATGGGATGGAGAGTTGTGCCTTTGTCAAGTCCTATCTGCAGCTGCTGAAAGTGGGTCTTGGATTGAGGCTGGTCTTGAGTGCACTCAGTCTGTGTGGAGGGGGAATGCCTCTCATGGAACAGCTTTTAGCAGCAGCAGACCTTGTCTAGGATGAGATATCCTCTGAGATTAAAACTCAGAAAGGTCCCCATGGCAGTTCCATAATGTGCAGAGTGTGGGAAGGACAGTGGTGAGCACTGAACTGGGGATGGACTCCTTGGCCCTGCCCCATGGACCTGGGTCACACCAAGGAGCATGAGCCACATCCACCACTCTTGACCAGGTGTGTGAACTGGATATTAAGTTATTTCAATAAGCAACTACTTAAGTCAATATTTTCCCAGATGAAGCAATACAAAATAAGACTTTTCATAGTACACACACTGGCCACCTTATAGGTGGCTATCACACAACACAGGACAATCCCATGTTGAGTTTCCAGCTTTACATTTGTGCTTGAGCCTGCCAGAGCCTCCAGATCTTCACCTCATTACATTACTGTGACTCATTTTTTTTATGTCTATATCTGTGGATAATGCTCTAAAATGGGCCTGAATATTTCTTCCAAAGTATGATTTACATTCTGTATTTGGTGTTAACAACCTTAGTTTACATGCATGTGTTTGCTGCTACTTGCTATTAGTTGCATGTAATTCAGCTGAAATAACAAGCATCTACACAGGTTAATCTTCTGTTCATAATCTGTTTTGATTACAGTTCACTTCAGTGTGTGCCCCAGAAAGGGATTCCAGCCCTGCATCCATTACTGCACCTTGCAAAGTGATATCTTCTAGTCAAGACAGGTCTCTCTGGAGCAAAGGAGATCTGTGAGGAAAATTTGAGAACCAGTGCACTGGTTTAGTATTGAAACTTTTGGACTGCAAACACAACAGAAAGATAGGAGTAGTCTGAAAACATTCAGACTTTTTGGACCATTCCCACTGAGCTGTTTGCTCAGGTCTGTTGCAAACACTGTGTGCCTCCAGTCAGTATTTAATTTTCTTTTTTTCTTATACCTATATATGTACTTCATATAATGTCTTTAGGAAGGACAAGGAAGAAGGTCAATCCTTCATAAGGATACTGGCAATAAACCCCTAGTAGCTCCCCTCAGGACAGTCCTGGCCTGAAGTTGTCTAAACTGTTTCTAAAATATATTTCATAGTGTTTGATTCAGCTCTGACTTGTGCCGTGTTTTTTTTTTCCACAAAACCCATAAATTGAAGGAAACATAAGCATAACACGTCTTTCTTTTTGGTTCTATAAAATATACTAAATCTGCAATAAAAATTGCTGATTTATATTATCTGATAACTTTTTAAAAACAGATAGTGAAGGGCTAAACTTTAAAGGGTTTGGAAAATTTATCTAGAGGAATGCTACCCAACTTGTTTCACTATAATCATATTTCAGTAGCACCAACAGTAGCACATTGAAGCTGATGGGCTTCAGTGGGGACTGTGCTTCACACACTTAGGGTTTATTATTACACTGAGTGATTTCAAAAAGCAGTTTTATTTATAACCCTAAATAAAAGCATGTAAAGTTTTGTTTTGTAAGTACATTATCATTGCATCTGTGCATTTAAGCAACATCCCTGTGCACTGCAGCTGGGAATTGAAAACCTGTTTATTTCCAGGCAGGCTGTGATACAGATCTGTGTCACTGCTCTAATTCTTGACAATATTTGCCAGAGTTCTAAAAGTCAAACCCCAATGCCCTGGAAACTACATTTTGCTACGGATGCAGTTTAGTAAGGGGTTTTCCAAGGAAGGAGGTTTGCACAGCACTGTGTGTCCAACCATTCCTGTCTCGTGAACTCAGTGCTGTAGTGGAGGGCTGCAATAACATCTTTGCTGCAAGCAGATTTACACAGATACACCCAGAACAAACATTTCCTGTCATTTTTTATCTTCTTTGTTAGATACAAACACAAATGTCTCCAAGGACAATCAAGTGGGAACACTTTGAAATGAACCCAAGCAGTGAGCAAGTGCATTAACATGCAGGGTCCCATTTGAGTTTTCTAATTAAACTCAATTGTGTTCTCTGACCTGCATTTTAAATACTGAATATTTAGTGAGATTCATACTTTTTTCCTCCTAGCCTGGCTCCTTTCAGGCTTTGTTCAGCATGTGAATAACTCCATTAGGGAAGTGTGAAAGCATTGGACTATGCATTGAGTTGCTATTTTGACATTCCAGAGGGAGATGCTACTAAGCTGTAAATTACAGAATTGGACATCATTGATTTGAATTCAGATCAGTTTGGTCTGAAAAGCTGGGTTTAGCTATTTGACCTACTGTGACCCGTTTCTGTCCTTTGTTTAGTAGGTACCTGAGTTGTTTGCTAATTTTTTCCTACTCTTCCGTGTACAGAAATCTAAAGTATTCAAATGTTTTAGCCCATATCCCATGCTTTGGTGAAATAAAAATAATTTTCTGCTTCATAACGTGAGATTTCTAAACATTTTTTGGGCTGCCCTTTCTCTCTCTTTTTTTTTTCTTCCCAGCATGCCACAGTTTCAGTATTGTAGTTACAACAAGAAGAAAATTGCTTATAAAACCCATCAAATTCTGGACATTGTTGAAGCTAACATTTAATATAGTATTTACTGTTATTGAGATGAAATTGTAAAGGTACTGAGTTGGAAACCTGGACTCCAGGAAGAAGTAGATTACTCCCTGCCTGAGCCATAACCCTGTGCAGAGCTCTGCTTGCATGTTGGAGGGATGGAGCTGGGCCAGTAAGACCAGTATGATGAATCTGTGCTATGTTTGAGATGAATGCTGGAGAGGCAGCAGTAGCCCCTATGAGATGGAGAGAGAAGTGGAAAGAAGCAGTGAAGTGAGGAGAATCACCTGTTTTTTTCAAGTGAGACTCACAGAAAGGTAGAGACTTTAAGAGACTTGGTGTAGTTTCCTGGATTTTCCTGTTATTTGCTGAATTAACTTGAAAGTTTGGAGCATTGTGAAATCATAATACAAATACAGGTCTTTATTTTCTGCTTCCAAAGCCTCTTAAACTGAGTGCATGAACAGCTCAGCCAATACGTGTGTGGGTGCAGATAGACTGTTCAGGCAAAAGCCCCAGACCTTCGAAGGAAACCCACTGGATGAAAAGCAGATGCCCATTTGCCATCTTTGCAAATTATTTCCTGTTTTTTCAAGCAGCTGGTGCTGGCTGTTGTCAGAGCCTGCTCTCCTGAGCACGTTGCTTGGGTCACTGGTCTGACACCATTGCTGTTCCAGCTGTGCCACTGTGGCTGCTCTGCATCCTGCCTGCACCTTCTGCCTTCCCTCCATCCCATGTGTTCCCACACTGCAGAGTCCAGCTTTTCAGAAACACAGACACTGGACTTTGCTAGTGCAGCAAGGTGCTGTGGTGGAGGGGAGCTTGCTGTGGCATGCTGAGGCTCTGCTGCTGCCGTGGGGTTAATGTACTTCCAAGCCAAGTGCTCCAACTTCCAAAAAGCTTGCTGACTCAACCTTTTGAAAAGACAGATGTACTGCAGCAGGATCACTTCACCAAGTTGTTTTCTTCCTAATCCCTTTTTGATATGGCCTTTGGAGAGGTTAGGAGAAAAAGGAAAACACAGATTAACATTCTTACTTACTCTGCTCCCATAGGGAGGCAGGAGACGCCTTCTTGGTTGTTGCCAGTTTTCCTTAACTGCCAGTAGATTATTGTCCAAGTCTGGAAGAGGAGACCTTCTGAGGCTGAATTATGTTGTTTATCCTTCCTGGCTGTACATTAGGGAATGGGGAATTTTTTGTTTTCACTCCCTCAATGCAAGTCATGAATGCAATGATACTGTGCCCAGCATTTGGTCTGTAGGTTGGCTGATGCAGGATCAGAAAAGGCCTGTGTACTGGGCAAATAAAGCTGATATAAAAGGTTTTTCTTAGTGCAGAGAGGAGCTGGCACCAAGCCCTCTGCATCTCTTTCCATTTCAGTGCAAGGATTTGCAGAGCAACTGTAAAAGTCATGGGCTGTGAGTGGCACTGCTGGAAGTCAGCAATGAGGAACAAGTCCTTTAGCTGACTGAAGAAGCCATCAGCTGGCTCCAGATGTGAGCTGGCAGCTACTTCTGCCTGCAGCCCTGAGCTATCCCAGCTGATTGCAGCTACAACTAATAGTTATGTCTGGAGATGGACAGTAATTCCAGACAGCAGTGGACTGCCTGGGTGCTGTGCACAGGGTTGTGATGTAGGACATGGCAGTGTGAAGAAATAATAGTTCAAGAATGCTCATCACTGTGATGTAACAACTATGCCTAAGCTTAAAGGAACAGGAAGGAGAGAAAAAAGGCAGGAAATAAAAGATGTACAAAACAGAGAAAGATGTATATAGTCTGTATTTCCTTTAACCATTTTTGCTTCATTTCATGTTTTTGGAGACATTTTTGCACCTGATTGTTACACTTTTATACCAACCATGGTATACAAATTAAACAACTGGCTTATTCCATTTTGCCTTTTCCAGTCCTGTGTTGTTCCCCCAAGAAGCGTGGTGCAGTTATCTTCGCTGTAGCTGCCAAGTAACTCATTCTGATGGGAACCTGCTACTCTTTGAAGCACCCAGTCTAGGAGTTTTCTCCTGAAATGTGAGCTGTAGCAAACATTTCTGGTAGTGGCAGTTGCAATACTTACTTTCTGTTTGCCTGAACAGCTTGTGCTTTGTGTGGTTTTGATAGAAATGATACAGTAAACAATAAAGAAATTATATAGTAAAATGACTCCATGGTAATATTACCTGCTTGTTCACTGTACTCACTGCTCCCTCTAAGTTCTCCTGGACTCAGGAGGCTTGAGCAATCTGCATTTATCAGCTGCTGCTTGAGATCGTGGGAATGCTGTTGGCACTGAGAGCAGTGGTTCCCCCTTCCTGAGTTTACTGAGACCAGAAGAACCTTCCGTCATGGCCCATGCACTTTGCCATGGCAGAACACAGAAACTAAGAAATCATTCCTTTAAGCTGACTGTTAGAAATTTAGATGCCAGCAGTGATATAACAGAGGGCTCTATTTTCTGTGCTTTTTCCTGCTTTCTGTGTACTGTAGGGTTTGAGTTAGTAGTGACTTTAAAGCAATGCAGTTATGTTATTTATTACGTTTGTTGATGACAACAAGCTGTGGAGTGTCTGTGGGCACATCCAAAGGCAGAACTAGAACTCAAAAGGATTTGCACAAACTGCAGGAATTACATGAAAAAGCATACATATGTGAGGTTGATTTGCAATAATCAACAGTGCAAACACAAGCTGAGGGGAGAAATCCAGCCAGGGCGCACATCTGCAGGAAAGGATCTGAAGGGGGGTTGAGGAGGCTGTGGCGGATCTCAAACCAAACAGAAGACAACAATCTCATACTGTTGTGAAAAAAAATCCTGTCTTCATATGAGTATGTATAGATTGGGTTGCTCTTTGCAAGATGTATTTAGTGAACCTTCTCCTCCCTTTGGCCTGTGCAACTGAGCTGGGTGCCACGCCCCATCTGGTGCACAGCACTTCCAAAGAGATGTGGCCCCTTGGTCAGAAACTGGAGGTATGTTCCATAAAGGACAGTGCATATCTGAAGTGGGGCAGTAACACAGAGGGGTAAATTGGTTTTTGTAGCTATTGATGGGAAGCAGTGACCTTCACTGCAAGTGAGGGCTGGACAGCAGCAGTTTTCTGAAGTGAACTGAATACGTGATGTGGGACTTCTAACATGGGAGATTGTTAAGACTAAAGGAAAGGTCTGTCCAGAGAGATGTAGGTGTAGCTCATTGTGAGCCAGAGGACCTCTTCATGCCCCCCTCCAGCCCCTTTTCTTCTCTGTGACTAAAAGAAAGTAACTTTGCAGCTGAGCAGACCGTAGACCCAAGGGGTGTATTGGCTGTGGGACATTCTCATGGAAGCTTGCCTGAGTGAGAAGGAAATTAATACTCTCCCAAGGCCACTTGATGGGGAATGTAACCTCTTCAGGCAGATCAATAATCACATGTTTCCTTTCTCTACCCCAGGAGAACTAATAGGGCAAGAAGCATTTGGCAAAAAAAAATTGGCTCATGACTAAAAATTGGACATAGAACCTCATCCAGATGTATTTCCTTCCCTGTGCCAACATGCAGTGTCATTATGTGGGCTATGTCAGCAGGACATTGGCAAGGAGAGAGGAGCTGGATTTGCCCATTGAAGCATTCAGCTGGGGAACAGTGTGCACAGGAATTCACTTTCATTAAAGTAGCAAGTTCAGCTGGAAGCACAAGATGTGCAGAGGCTGCTGCTCTCTGTGGGCTTATGTTGGCACTGTGAGCACAGCCTGAAATCAGAATGATGCAAATGATCTGATCCAAAACAGCAGATTCCTGCTCATTGATTTTCTTAATATTTCTTGTTCTGGTACATCTTCTTCTGGTACGCCTGTACCACATAGGCAACTCTGAGTACTTGCTTTCTCCCTCCTTCTGTGCAACAACCAACCACCTTTTTAACCAAGAAGAAAATTGAAATCAGGTCAGAATTTACTTTAAAGAACAAAATTACTATTTATGCTGAATATGAAGCAATTTGGGCTTCGCACAATAGAGAGTAAGATGGTAATTACAGTTTGTCATTTTTCCCTCGTTCATTTCCAAAAAAAAAAAGACCAAGATGATTTGGGATTTATTTGGCAAATCTGACACCAATACTTACTTCTTAAGATTAAAGGGGGGAAAATAAGATGGAAAGTTCGGTCTCAGACAGAAAAGAAATGTCTAGGAAAATAACAAACTGAAATGCTAATAATTCCGTGATGCCATTATGGTGTGTATAAGCTTGAGTACAGTCCAAAGATGTTTAAACTTCTGAATACTGATTGAAACATTTTCATCTAGAGTGGATGGTGTGTCATACCATAAATAACAGGGCTGAGGGAAGAGTCCTGGGGGTAGTTTTGAGACAAACTTGCTTTTAATGGTGCCCCTCAAAGTTTTGCCCTTAGCTTCAGTCAGGTCAGATTTCACCCTTTGGAAATGATCCTCTCTGGAACAAGAAATGGACCAAGCTTTTATACAGGTGGATGGGGTTTGTCTGGAATTTCTGTGAATTTTCCAGGTTAGCTTTGGGAGTTAAGTTATGCAAGTAAATTAGAAGAAATGGAAAAAACGTGCATGTGGTTTTAGAAAAACATGTTGAATACATTAACACTGAATGAGAGCAGAGGGAATTCATAAAACGTTTTACATTCTACTAATTCCTGAGCTACGCAACAGATGTAAGAGTAAACCAAGTGGCACTGGTAGAAAAAGATTTTTTGCAGAGTTCAATGGACATCTGGCTACAGTTAAGGGATGCTTTTGAATACAAAATGAATACCCTGTTAAAATACGCAGCCCTATAGGTTCAGCATTGGGAAGGGCCTGCATTAGTTAGTCAAGGGCACTATAAACAGAGATGCATGCTGTTGGGGGAAATGTTCAATAACCGTGATGTTTTAAGTGTTCAAATTGTTTTTACTCTGGATTGGAGAATTGCCCTCATGAACTGCTCAGGATTCAGAAGGAATCAAAAGAGAAAGAGAGAAGGACCC
>VZTT01033713.1:8150-18682 GCA_013400855.1 Buphagus erythrorhynchus | reverse complement strand
GAACAGGGAGAAATGTTTTTGAGGGCCTTTGTTGTCAGAGAAAAAAATCAATTAATTAACTTAATTTCTATACATAATAAGGGAAATATTAAACTTGAAAGTAATTTCCTAAAAATATTATTTAAAGGGGAAAAAAAATACTTTCATTATAAGTAAAATAAATGTGTATACTGACATTTTCACAGAAACAAAATTAGAAGAGACATTAGAGATAGAAACAATTGTCTGAAGTGAAAATAGCTGTAGAATCTTATCTAACATGCTCAAAACCCAGCAGCTAGAAGACCAGATACAGAAAACTTAAGGAATAATATGTGCTTCCATTATGAACTCTACCCTAGTAAAGGTCAGTGGCAATGCTAGAGTCATAGTGTGACGACGACTGATGAAAATGCACATAAATTTATTTCAGCAGTTTTCTTTTTTGGTAAACAAATGTTTTTGCCAGAAAAACAATACATATTCTTCCTGTTCTCCAAAGTTTAGCTGTACCTCTTCAGTGATATAATTTCATTCAATTTGAAAATATGCACATATAAGGCAATAGGAACCCCTTTTAAAAAATTGCTGCTTTTATTGCTTTGCTTTTTCCTCACTTTGTTAATTTAATATCTCATCCAACCTTTTAATCATTTACTTTCTTTTATTTGTTGTATATTTGTTTTCTTTGTTTATTTTCTTACGTCTCTTTGAATCCATTTTTCTTTTAATTAATTCTTCTTTGCCAATGTATCATTATTGTTGGGGGGAAAAAAGAGAGAGGAAATGCTGAGACTAAACACACCCAACTATTTTCTCACATTTATTCTTTTCTTCATTGTGTTTCTTATTGGTTTTAAGATATCCTAGTATCTCCTTTTGTATTTTTCTGTTTTTCTTTTTCTTTCACTCCCTTTTCCTCAGCAGTTCTGATATTTGCACTGATGGCATGCTGTATGAAATAAGGTTGCTTCCACTTTGACCTTGTGAATTCAAGCTGCACAACTGAATCCCCATTAGACAGACCAAAGCTGATGTGGGGAACAAGTAAAGGAGGATATTGAACAAATGACATTGTTTCTGTAGGCTCCAGAAAAGTTTTCTGAAGCCATTTAGCTACCTTTGTTGTATTTTTTCTTGTTTATTTGTTTAGGGGACCAGAAGTGTTAGTAATAGGATTCTTCTTCAAGAAGCTTAGAGTGCAAAAACAAGAAGAAAAAACTGCAGTTCATGAAAAAGACTTCTAGAAAGAGACCTTCCCTTGGCCTTTAATGTGTCATACCCCACTATATTAATTCCAGTTATTATGAGGTATCTTTTAGCCATTCTCACTTAACTGCTTTTTCCCCTTTTTCCTTCTTCCCTCCACCACCTCTCCCTCCATTTTCCTGCTGTTATTTTTTCCTATTGTTTTCAATATATTGTCTCTTTGAGGTGTCTTCTCTGGGTAATCAGTTCTCTGCAATGTCTGCTGGTATTCTTCAAAATTTCTTTCCTTTGAGATATCTTCCTCTAGGTTATGTTTTCTTGTTATTTCTTTTTTTATTTCTGTTTTTTTTGGGATTTTTTTTTTCTGCTTAGAAAACTCAGTAAACAAACAAACAAACAAACAAGCAAAACAACCCCCGAAACAAAACAAAAAAATCCCCCTGGTGTAATATCCCTCCAAGGAATTAATATTATACAATACTCTATCACATCATGCAGATGCTTTTGTAGTTTAAGTTATTTAGAGAATTTTTTATTGTTTACAGTTTCTAGTGCAACTTCTGCTGTTTTAGTTCAAATATCTGCTGTATAGAATAGGATTCAAAGCACAGCTGTCTAAGATTAGGTGAATAAGATAAATTCTTCTGAGATGTCTGCAATCTGTAAAACATTTAAGATGCTATGTTTTGTATACATTTTATTTGAATTAGCATTCTACAATCAAACTCCTAGTCATGTTTCTGATTTCTTTTTCATAAATTACTGATTTCATTTCTATTTAAGGCTACCAGACACATTATTCATCTGATGTAAGTGAAAGGTAATGCACACATGAAGGGAAATGTTGAAAAGTGGAATGTGTTAGAGATTTTGAAACAAGCTAAATTATTACAAAAAAGACCTCTCTTCTTGGTAAAGATACAGGGGGACAGAAGTGAAACCTGGAATGAAAATAAAATACTGTAAATACTTACACCAGTGTTTTGTTGTCCTGTTTCTAATGTTGCTGTAGTTACATGATTTATGGCTGGTACCTGGTCCACTGTGAAGTGTGGCAGCTTGAACTGTTCTAGTGTTTCCCAAAACAGCTAATTGTTTTTAAGAAGAACTACTGCTGCTTAATCACAATTCCTCCTTGTATCAGTTAGTTTTGAATGAAGTGGATAGTGAAGCATCACAATACCTGCAGCTCAACCTTGTATAATTAAAAATCACTGCAGCTTAGTTTATGTTTTGTACAAGGATTGCTTTGAAACGACAAATTACAGAACCCATGTGTGTTATTCGTAACTCACCTTCAGCTATAAGCATATCAATGAAATTGCTAAAACAGTAGCAAAATATTTTTAATGCCCACTTATAGGTATTGTATATACTACTTAAAGCTTTCAGATGTTCTCCTGGGATTTGTGACATAACTTGAATAAGTGTGTTAAGGACTCATTTTAATCGTAATCATTACCATTCTTGCATGAGCTGAGCAACGCAGTCTTTATCCCATCTAATACATGCCATAAATACCCTGATAAAGAATAATTAGTCTATGAAAATCCCAGATAATTTCTCCTTGGTATTCTTGAGGAAATTATTATGTAATGGGAAGGGAAGGTAAGAATCCTATGGTGATTTAGACACCTTTGAACCTAAACAGGATTATAAAATATAAAGAGGAATGGGGGGATTTTTTTTTTATTCTGGGTTTTCTCAATATTACAGATGGAATTAATTGAATGCATTGTCATATGTCCTTAACAGGCAGGGGAAATAAGAGGTTTTTAAGAAAGGTGGTTACCTTCTAGATATTAAGTTGAAAACAACAAAACGTTTGCTCTATGTACAGTTTTAGGACACATTTAATTTGAATTATTTAATTTCTATGAGATGAAATATCAACAACAATCGAGTGAAGTTTTCTTGACCAAAGCCTTGAAGAAACTTTAAGATCCTCTTTTAGTTTTTGGTATAGTATACTAGATTTAAAGCAAATATTCTGAATTTAGAGATAGTCACACAAATTTTGAAGTAGAAGATGAGAGCAATTGGTTCTGCAGAAAATTGTGACATAGCTTCTATGCCATGAAAAATATCCTTGGCATATGTGCTATTAACTGTGAATCTGACAAAACACTTTGTCTCCTTTTATAGGCAAAAGCCATTGCTTTGCAATGCTAATAGAACACACATTGAGAACTCAATATTGTAATTTTTAAATGCTGCAATAAGAAATGGAATTGCTTAAAACAGAAGCATTGGAATTTGTTACAAGTTTGAAAAAATATACAAACATGAACTCCTCTAAATCAATTAGCTCTGAAATTCTGGTGAACTACATTTCATAAAAGAAACAGTCATATGTATGGAAATGGCCTACTTAATTCTTTTGTTGTTTGCCTGATTAGGAATAAGTTAGTAGGGGGTACTATTTATTTTAAATGAGAAACAACATTTTCTTGGCACCCCACAGGAAGGTATAATTTAGAGAAATTCTTCACAGGCTTTTATTGGTCCCAGCTGTGAACCAAAACACTAGTTATATGTTTTCAATATTATTTCTGCAGTTCAATACAAAAGGAGATTTCCGATTCCAGCATCTCTTCTTTACTCTCCTGTTGCCCACCTAACATTCATTTTGTGCCATACTGTAATCACAAAGCATAATGCAATGCATTTATCAAATACATTAAATTAAATATTGCACTAAAACTAAAATCCTAGAATGGTAGGGCTGTTAATGTGTCAGTGTCAGTCAAAGTTTACTACTGTGTAATCCTACAGAATTTGAGATCATGCAATAGCTTCTAGCATGGCTGTAACTCCAAACAAAACCAGACCAAAATCTTGGAATATATATGGCTATAACTCCAGACCAAAATCTTAAACTAGAGGAGGAACTATGGAGACACTTTTGTATAAGCACTTTTGAGTTGAAGGGTATATTGGTTAACAAATGTTTTTTACCATTTATGTGTTTGTGGGGGTTTTTGTTACTCTATAAATACCCGTAGCTATTCCTTGCAGGGTTTGGTACTAGGTAGCTCACTTGCCTGTAAAACCAGATTTAACCATTGAACAAATAGATAGTTCAATCTACTTTTAACACCTTAATAGTTTTTCTAAAGTTATTAAATTTTTTTGTACACTTAGTTTTTAAGAATATCAGTGGCAGAATTTTTAACATCTTAATGCATGCTGTAGCATAAAAGCAGTTTTATTTCATCTGCAGAAATACAAATGTAAAACTAATTTTTCTCCTCAGCCTCAATTGAAATATTATTGTGCCTTTATCTTTCTCAAGCTTCAAAAACTCTGATTTCCTGAAGGGCTGATGTTAGCTGCCAAAATTGCAGACATTTTCTATGAGATCTGTACTTCCAGGGAGACAGTAACTTGCAACATTATAGTAAAAGCAATGGATTGTATCTGTTATGGGCATCCACAGAGAGGTGCCAGCCACTGGAGCAGGGGCGGCTGCAGGGGTGGGAAGAGGCCAGGGATTGCCATGTGCTGGACACAGCTGCTTCCCTGAGGCCAAGCTGGGACCACCAACAAAGCTAGTGAGGCCTTTGTGAAAACATGTTTTAAAAGGGACAGAAAGCACTCTATGGCGGGAAGAGGAAGGAACAAAAACTGTGATAAAGAACAGAGGAAACACTAAGGCCAGAGCAGGAGCATGGCGGAGAAAACCTCTGGACTACAGCCTGTGGAACACCCGTGCTGCTGCAGTGAGGTATTCCTGAAAGAACTGCAGACCATGGAGAGCCCTCACTGGGACAGAGGGAAAGGATGTGGGATATACTGCCATAAAGGTGGAGAGGTAGTAGTGCTTGGAGTGACAGAACGAGGGTAAGCCTGGGAGAGAAGAAAGGTGTTATGTTTGTCTTTTTGCTTTCTGCTACTCAAATCTGTTTTAAAAAAACAATAAAATATTTTTCCCAAAATTGAGGCTTTTTTGCCTCTAAAAAGCAATTGGTAAGTAATCTTCCTGGCTTTGTCTTGACACATGAATGCTCTCATTGTGCTTTTCCCTATTTCCATTCCAATGTTTGTGTGTGTGTCTCTGTGTATATAGTTAAGGCAACCATAATAACTGTAATTATACAGGGAAAACAAACAAACAACTAAAACCTCCCACAGATACACATTTATATTTAAAAACACAACAGGTAAGTACTTTTCTTGGTGGTGTCTTCTTAATTAATATTTGAGCACAGATTTCCTCTGCCATCCCAGAGAATTTAGTTATTCTTCAATAAATTAAAGATATTCTGTTGCATCAGAGGTTTACTGTAAAAGGAAAAAGGACCAGCTGGACATCAATTCTGAGATCAGTTTGAATGGTCATCAGAAGTGGATATGGGTACTTCCCAACTTTGGTTATTATTGGCTTGCTCAGATGTGAAAGAAGCAAGTTTAAGTATTTCTGTGTATGGACACTCTACGCTGCTGTACTTTATGGCTAGAGCATACATATCAGGCTTGTTTTAACTGAGAATGAGAAAAAGAGTGCATGGATGTATGTAGAGAAAAAGAAAGACATATAATTTACCTAATTCCTTAGAAGAATAAAAATTGATAAAGTGTTCATCACTATTGTTGAGATACAATAAATCTATTCTAGAATTTGTTTTTAGTATAGCAATATACAATACACACAATTAAATATTATTTTACCTCCATTTTATATTTAGCTTCTTTGGTCCTCAATACCAAATCTCTCTGATTCTCTTACAACCATAGAGATATTTCACCTTTTGTAATATTCTTCTCTTCAGACTGTTTCAAATACAACATTGAGAGCTCCTGATGATGCAAGGATTCTTTTCAGATGAGATGAAATTCTGCCAAGAACTGTAAACAAGTCTGATTTTCTTGTGTGTGCTTTCATTAGAATATTTTCTATATGTTATAATAAGTCTTTCCTCTTTTGGAAAAGAAATAACAACCATTCCTTTGAACAGTTGTCCCAGGAAATTTGCTGGAAAAGACTGTTTATTATTTTCAGTGAGTTAATTTTTCAATGGTTTCAGCTGAAAGTGCTATGTATTTCCAAAATTTATATTTATTCCTTTTATGGTACTTCTAATTCACATATTAAAGTAGTCTTCCTGTCTTTAATAAGTTAATCTGAGCCCTTGGATGAATATCTTTAGACTATAGTCTTGTTATAAAGTGGTTTATCAAGTGGTGCTTTCAAGCATTGGGGTATGAATAGACTGCTGCCGCCTCTGGCATTCTTTTTTCTGAGAATGCTACCCTCCATTGTGCATAAAAAGTAGGTAGAAGCCTGAAACCCATTAACATTTTTGTAAGGCTGCTTGAAAATTTTTTCTCTCAAGTTCCTGGCTGGGAATCGCCTGGAAAATGTCCATGTTGCTCAAAAGAGCACGAGAAGTACAACAAAGTCAAGACATACTGGCCCAGAAGCGGAAATCAGTGCAGATGCACAGTCTGTTTTCGAACCAGTGGCATTCATGAAGGAATAGAGCACCACTTTGATTCCCTGACACAAGTATTAGGAAACAACTCTGCACCATATCTCTTTCCCAGACTAGCTGGGAAAGTATCTTGAATCTTTTTTTTCAACAGGGCTTGATTTTTAAAGTTTTTTTTGAGGTTAAAGAAGGTAAAAATCCTAGCTCCAGCTAGGATTTACAGTGGAGATTTGATCAGAATAAAAGCCTTATTACTAAAGTGGGTCTAAAAGAAGTTTTATTTATTTTTTTCAGTGGGATCTTACTTCTGGTTTTGTTTTTTTTTTTTTTTGCCCTAACTTATGTACTAGTTTATTTCCATGATAAAAAATACAGGAAAAATTAAATGTATGAAACTTTTGACAGACAATTCCAATATAAGTTTTTAATTAAAGGCTTACTAAGGTCTTTCCTTCTGTCCTTCAGCATCTTAAAATGAAGCCATGTTTGTAGAATATGGGTGAATGTACACTAAGACTAATTTTCATTGCATCTGTGGGGCTATCTGATGAACACTTGAGGTAAGTGAAGCACAGATTTCAGGGTTTATTTAAAAAGTGACAAATGCTTGAACATGGTATATATGAGATGATATAATATGTATGGGTAACAGAAACTATAAGAAAAGGCAAAAGGGTAAATAGTTATAGTGTTTTCAATTGTTTTTTTGTGGTATATCTCACACAAAAGATTATGTTTGTGTTGAAAGATCCCTAAGAAATTCTCTCTGCCTATACTTGAGAGCTTCAGTACTAAATATAAAAGCACAGATTACATTATTTTCAACTACCATATGAAGAATTATCTTGATGTTATCATCCATAGCAGTGGAAGAAATGGAACTTTTACATCTTTCCTCATATTTTCTTGATTGTAAATGATGATTAGTGCATGAGCAGAAACTAAGGTTCACTGGAATAACATGATAACTGTGGAGAAAGTGGCAGTGAGACATGTAAATAATCTATAGTATCTTGGAAATGTACTGTTGGAATATGCTTAATATTCACTAGGTTTTCTCTGGTCCTGCCTTCCTCAGTCTATTGTAGAATACAGTGGAAGCAAAGAGGAGCTATTTTCACTTGCAAGTTGTAACACATTTTGTGATGCATTAAAGAAATGATCCTTGAATCTGCTGCCCTTGATAGTGGTTCCAAAACAATACCTGCTGTGCAGCATGAAGAGGTAGCTTCACGGTGCATTTCATTGATAGTGGAGTAACAATGAACTTTGATGTCAATTGTACATATTATATTATTCATTCATGTGTTCTTGCTTTACTGCCTTTTTTATGGATTTGGAATCATATGTATTGTTGCAAGTTTAATCAGCATGACAAACAGATTTTTCCTTCCAACTCCTGGATAATCCCTTCTGCTTACATTTCCACAGCCTTTTTATCCTGTCTTCAAAGGTTCATTTTCAGGCTACTGTCCTTCTGGGTAACTGTGTCTGGATAGCGGAGTGTTTTAATCAGTCTGCCAGAGTTGTTCTGATGTCAGTCTGAGACATACTTATTGATCAGTTGATCTTTCCTCCCGTCAGGAAGCTTCCTGCCTCTTCAGTACTAGGTGCATGCATAAAATAACTTAGTGTGTACTAAAGGTGATAAGATTGTTTTCTAAGTCCATATTCCCCATGCTCCAAGCAGCGTGCAGACATTCCCTGTTCAGCCTGCTGAGTATATAGCACTGTTATCACACACCTAAAATATCTCTAGTCTGGCTGTTATTCTGCCTTTTGGACTACATAGCTGTCTTCTGACCTGATATTCACTGGTTATATAAACTGATATTTGTAGAGTATCTCTTCATTCTGTTTTGGTTTGTTAATAGTTTTATAGTCGATATAATTTTAAAATGTATTGTACCGGCTTGACCTGATGCATAATATTTCAGTGTGGTTCATTTGACCTTCCCGAACACAGTTTATTCCTTATTTATTTTATCACCCTTCTCTTAAATTTTTTAATTTTCTTACCTGTGTCTGCAGTCAAATGCGGAGTTTTGTCTAGAACAAAATAAAATAACAGGCATCACCTTTTTAACTTTGCTCAAATGAGAGAAGATGGTGTCTTCCTGAAGTAATCAGAAAGGTTTATTTTGAAAATGGGAATAAGTTTTATTGGTGTTTCTGATTTTCTGAACGATAGGTCACATCTAGTGTTGACACCAAGCTATTTTTTTCAAAGGATGCCTTCACCTGCCCCTTTGCCTGTTACCCTTGGTTTTTCTACCTAAAAGAAGGAAAAGTATGATTATAATATCAGTTTTTTCATTCTGTCTCACTGAGTAACATGGCTGATGTTCCAGAACTTGAACTGCTTGGAGGAATTAGATCCATCACATTTGATTTAGCCAAATTTCCTTATGTGATTTCCTCTTTTGTTATGCATCATACAGAGCTTTGTTCCAGTCTAGCAGCCTATGACAATAAGCTGGAAACTGAGACGGAGGCTGATGGAAAGTACAGTTAAAAATGAAAATGCATGAAAAACAACTGACAAATATAAGGGGAAGTTTTTAGATTATTTCATAACTGCTTATAGAGTGCAGTCAATGCTGATACATATTGGAAGCTATAGAGGTTACCTGCTCCTGTAAATACTGGGTGTACTTGATAATTTTTGCATGCCCTGCCTGCACAAAGTTGTTTAAGAGCAACTGCAGAGTTCTGTGAAGGATCAGGATTTAGAGAGTGTTACCAAAATTTGGGTCATCAAGGCATTCATTTCTTGTCCCATGTCTCCATTTGCTTTGGTGAGATTTTAACCAGACTTAAAACAGAAAAACTTAAAATTAGGAGTATCACAGGACCAACATAAAGAGTTCAAAATTCACCAGGTAAGCTCAGCATTCCTAAACCAAGGAAAATTAATAGCTTTAAGCTACTGTAAAAAAAAAATCAAAAGAAAAAAACAGACAGTAATCAATCAGCTGGATAAAAAAAAAGTACCACTAAACAAGAATTTTAGTCCCTTTTTCTTTTTTTTTTCCCTAAAGACTAAGTGTAAACTAGTACTGAACTCTGAAAATGAAGTTTAAATATTTCACATGATTTTTTAACTAAAACAGCCTAACAAAGGCAATAAAAATCCTAATGTTTAAAACAGTAGAACTGGTAGCATGAAAAAAAACCCAAACCCACTCACACAAGCCTCAATAGCAAAAAGAAGGAAAGTAGAGTAACAGACTGAAAAATTACCTTTCAAGACAATTTAATATGGAATTAATTTATTTGAACAACCAGCAATTGTTCTTTTAAGGTAGGAAAAAAGCTGTTTATTTGCAGGAACATTAAAAGTTCAAAAACACTAACATCCTGGGCAAATACTCAGATCTTTTGTCTGATATTCATGTATAAATTCACAAAACATAATGTCATGTTAGTGACATGACGCTGTTACGAGATTTGTGGAATTCTTAGTATAAAGAGATAAAATTGGGCAGTGTTACCAATGAGTGTGATAACACTGTAGTAATACAGTTGAATAAAAGGTTTTGTAAGTCTTGTGTTTAAGTAGTACTTTCTGCTCTAAGACAACAAAAACTGATTCAGTATTAATTTTTTTATGCTCTTCTTGACTGTTCAGTCCTAACTGGGGAAGAAGAGATCCTACCTTCACCAGCACATATATTTTTTGAAAGAAATAAAGCCCTTCTGATTGATTTTCTGATCAATACTCTGTTTCTATTTCCCTTTTGAATTTTTTGGGAACATAGGCTATATGATTTTTTGTCTTCAGCAATTCAGATATTCAAGAACGGAAGGGTACAGATACAATGCAAAAATACTTTGGTTTTAAAAGTAAAATTTCACATCACCCGACTATTTCTTGTAATCTCATGAAGAGTTGTTGAGTTTTTTAAAACA
>VZTT01033709.1:26660-37607 GCA_013400855.1 Buphagus erythrorhynchus | reverse complement strand
GCTTCAGCAGTCACAGAATAGGAAATCTAGCACCTTTGGGAACCTCATTTTTCTTTCCAATCTGACAATTGGCCAATAGCTTCAGAAATTATTTTAGGGAAAGGAAGATGCATTTGACAAGTCAGCTGACAGAGAGAGAGCAAGCCTTTGACCTCTACCATGTCTCCATGTCTGGAAACCAGCATGAAATGTCCTTGTGAGTAAAACTCACATAATCCCAGTGAATTTGTTCTATTCAATCCTCATTTTTCGTGCACTAAGAGCAGTGTTTCTTCCAGGATGGATATATCCAAACCACCTGCACAATGAAGAATAAAGTAGATACTAAAGGTGGACTTCAAGAAATCTCAGCTGCTATGAGACATCTGGATGTGAAAGCTTCATACTTCAGACTTCATACTTCAGACTTACCTATTCCACTATGTGATAGCTACATTCTGTCTGGTACCTGAAATACATTTTTAAACTTAATTCAAGGCACAGTTAAGCCACCATGCAATTACCACATTCTCATTTGTTTTTCCCATTGATTGTTGAATAGCATTTCTAATTGGATCTCACTAGTTTAAAATATTAAGTAGAAACAAGCAAATCACCTAATTCCATCCATTCTGCATTCCTGTCATTACATATATTTCAAATTACCAGTTTAATACCTTATCCCACTTGCACTGATCTGTCATGGGCAGCAGGGCACAAGGGGAAGAAGAGAAAGACAGAAAAGGGAGAGAGGAGAGTTTAAAAAGTGCAGTACTGTAACAGACCTCTACCTCTCCATAATATGGCACAACAGCATTTCATAGTCTGGCGTGAGTCCAGTGGTAAATAGACTTCTACTTCTGAAACCAGGAATTTTTAATTGCAGTTTGCCTTGTACTGCTCAGATGAGGGAAACATCCTTCTCCACCCAAGTACTGCTCAGGATCCAAAGCTTAAATCATTCATGAAGAAAGAATCACCAGATTCTAAGCTGTCGGTCTCCAGAATGACACTTTACATGAATACTATGCTATTATTTGCTGTACATATGAAAACATTTCTCATCCTCTGGAAAAGCTTTCCTTTCACAACGCAGTCCACCACAACTGCTACTTGTAACGTTCTACAGAATGCCACTCTTTGCTTAAATATACTCAGATGCTTCATGAAGTCTCTGGATTTAGAAAGTTTTCTTTGAAGCTGCATTAATTACAGGAAGGTTTGTGACTTTTTTTAAATTAAGAGTTAAGAGAAGCCAAGAAAAAGATGATTAGTAGTCACAACATTAATCTTTTTGCTGTACCTAACAACTTCATTTACTGGATAAGACACAAATCCTTGTGGAGTTGCTGTTCTATTGAGCTGACGTTGATGTACTTGCTAGGAAGTTACTTCTACCTATTCTGTTCTCCTCTGAGATGTAACAGATGGGCTCTCAGGAAATTGAATATGATAGGAAACACACTCACTGGCTTCAGTGAGCTCTTACAAAGCTAAAACAGAAAAATAAGGTTCACAAGTGACAAAGAACCTCAGCACATTTCATTTAAATATAAAGGCTTCTTTGACAGTGGAAAAGAATTCCCACTTCAGCAATGAGTTTTAGAAAATACACTGTCTTTTAATATTATTATCATCATCCCTTAATAAAGATGTATTTTAACAATTTTAAGGACAGACTTTACATACGCTGCTTTCATCACTGGCAAGGAACAGCACCACTCACAATACACATTGAACAGCAGATTCCAGCCCTTAACTCCTCTGCACAGTTGAGCAGCTTCATGCTACATTACTTTGGTAATGCAAAAAGATCCCAAAAATAGAGACATTTTTAACTTGGATTGTCTAAGTCTCCAGGGAAATGAGGCTTAGGCAGTCCCTCATCTGTTCACTTGTCACATTTAAATTTGCTGGCCAATTTCAACTAAATTTGATAAAGAGTTTGGATAGTCAAAAATAATTAAGTTCCTGCAAATTCTACAAAAACTAGAAGCTGAGTACAAAAGAGAAATCTACAAAATGCTTATCGGGGTAGGCAAAGAACTTTTAGCCAGTCTATTATCCATCACTTCATTAATGAAATAAAAACACTCAGCATGTGTTGTATTTGAGTATATATTGTGTTTATGAATATTTGAGTATATATTCACCGTATATATTCAAAACTTTATGGGACAACCTGCTCTAGACAGCCCTGCTTGAGGAAGGGGGGTGGACTAAGTGATCTTTCCTGTCTGACCTGAAAAATTTTGGGGTGGGGTGGTGGTGTCATATGTGTAGTTTCAGAGAAGCCACACCGAATGATACCAAACAGGGATGCTAGTAAATGATCTCAAGGGGAAGAGGAAGATGATCTTATTGAAAGGTGAAGGAAATAAATCCAAAGGCAACTGAGTTTTAGCCATTATGCTATTAATGGTCCTTTTTGCTTCAGTGACCTTCAGAATTTCACTGAAGACTTGTCACTTCACTCTCCATGTGCTATTAGCAGAACCATTTTGGAAATAATCTCTAAGGTTACAAGCTACACAAATGTCATAACAGTAGTGTAAAACATAGTTTTGATAGCAAAGACCATTCCTTTAACCTTTTACACTGATGTGAATGTATCCACATGAGGAGTTGCACAGCTTTTGAAAACGCATACTCCTTATTAAATGAAGACATAAACAGAAAAATGTAGAGATGAGGCTTAGACCTGTCATTTTGGTGAAGGAGAGTACTGGAGAACAAATGTTGAAACAACTACCAGGGAGAAATAGTGAGAAACAGCAAACTACAACAAATGGGGAATTTAGAGAGATGACCAAACTTTTCCAGCCTAACTGAATGCTCCAGAAGAGTTGTGTACAAGCAAAAGAGTAAGAGTGGGGTCTGAGGGACCCATGGCTGAGTCCTCCTCACCAGCAGACCATCCATATGCACATTTCCTGGACAAAGTGTATACTCTGTTTTGAAGGAAGCTGAGAAGACAAAGGTGTTGTGTAGCCAACAGCAGATTTAGGGTGGAAGCCTGGTAAGGAGAAAGGTGACAGATTACAGGAGCAGGATCAGCCCCTACTGTGGACATGCAAAAGGAGGCATCTGTGAGTCAATTTGTTCATCTAAACTCCTCTTAGAAACAGAGAGCCATCAAATCCATTAATTCATGAGGACTGCAACAATCCCACCCTAGTCAAGTCAAATAACTTGACCACACCAACAAATGGGGTAGAAGAGGGCTTCAGAAGCCTAGGAAACACTAGGCTGAAAATCTGTGTCTAGGAAAGCTCACAGAGCAGTCTAGATGCTGACAATGGCAGTGACAGGCTGTAGGAATCAGAAGCTGCAAGGCTAAGAAACAGCATTAGTGTTAGAAAATATGGAGAATAATGGAAAACATGAAAACCTCACAGAGATGAGTGCTTGGATGGGGCACAGGATCCAAAAAAATAATTATGATCGAGTTCAAATTTGAAAGAGTGTAAAGAAAAGCAAACTTGATATGGTTTGGATTAGCACACCAAGCTCCTGAAACTGCTGAAGGGCTGCTCTGGCACAGTGTAGTTAGATTCAGCACTCCTGCAGGACTAACAAAATTTGAAGGGTTCCCTAGCATTGTGCTTAATTTTAAAAAAGAAAGCCGCATGAAAATATCACAAAACTTTTGCAAAATATTACAGAAAGGAAAAGCTTTGTGGGTAATCTCAACACTATTTAACGGCACTGTAGTAAAAGGTAAAATGATGTACACTATTTATCAAAGTATTTGAGAAAATATGGCCTATTGAAATTACAAAATTATAATTCTGACAGGCCAACAAATTAAAGACAATAATTGTGCCCAAAAATATTTAAGGAACAATCTGGAAAAGACACAAAAACTAATAATGTCACTTTTCAGCTGTAAGTTCCATCACACAGAAGACTAATATGACTAACGGACACCAACCTTTGATAAGACCTGGGTAAGTACAAAGCAGTAAACCTGGTAAATGACTCCAGAGAAAGTCAGAGGAACTATTCTGAAATACATTGTTACTGACTGCACAAACAAACAAGACATCTTGCAAAAAAGCCTAAAAGCTTTTGTAAATTGGCATCACAACTGACAAACCTTTAAAAAAGATTCCACATGCAAGAACAGCAACTTAGAAACCCCATCGAGCACCTTCAGTGTCCTTCATAAAAAGCTCTTAAAGACACAAAACAGCCACAGGGTACGAGTAATGTCATTGCTTGGATGTGTAACTTTATGAAGGCCAGAAAGCCAAAGAAAAATAAATTGGCAGGACTACTGTAAACACACTGCTTAGAAGTATTTTGTGGGAATGTCTTCAGATCCACTCCACTCAGTTATCTACAAACTACTTATTCAGCAGCAGGAGCAGAGAACATCATGGCCTGGTATAAATTCTTGGAACAACTGCATCTGCAATAGTCTGGGCACTTCTGATTCCTCTTAGCACAGAGAGGATGTAAATGGGAAAGTTACTGAGAAGGACAGCAAGCATCTTGAAACACATGGAATATACTAACCTGGGGAACCATTAAGACACCTGGATCCTCAGTCCAGAAGATGAGGTAACTGAGATACAACAGTAATTTATAAGATCATGAATAACATGAAAATGGAAACAGAACAACTGTTCAGTGCACCTTCCAATTTAATAACTGAGGAACAGTAAATGAAGGCAATGTCTATCAAGTTCACAGAGGGCTTTCCTCACTAGCTGTTATTCTTGCTCAAATACCCTCAACAGACATCCAGAGTTTCATGGTTAAAAAGCAACTGGATGTATTTCTTTGGACTAAAATTTATTCAAGCAATAAAAAACAAAATCTACCATAGAATGGGAGAGTATTCTGGGGTCTTTGTCCAGTCACTATCCTATTGCCAACAGAAGATTTTAGTTTAAATCAGTGCAACCATTTGTATATTTTACTGGCATATTTCAACTAAAAAGCATTGCAGTAATGGCCATTTTCAGACACTTTGACAATGCAAGATCCTCTAATTTTGTCCTAAGCATCAAAGCTATATTCATCATATTCAGAATAAGATTTGAAAAATGTTTTTGCCTAGCAAAGATACAAAGAAAACTTGGCTTTCATATATGACTAATTCAGAAGACAGACCTACTAGTGAATATTTATATCATCCCAGATTTTCATGAAAATCTGCAGATTACAAATAAATCTTTATAAGAAGTTTCTGTTACATAACCAAGCTGTGTTACTGACTTCAGAAGGCAGCTCTTTATATGCAAAGCAATGCTTCAATTATATTTCCTTGGCCTTAACTTTCAGGCTAGGTAGGAGAGAATCTAAGTAGTAATATATGTACAGCAACTCAAGCTTTCAACTTTTTCTGTAACATATGCAACCCAGACATAATATCCCAGGAAGCAATACTTTAAAACCTTCATACATTCTCCATTAACAAAGTAAGGCATTTAAATGAAAGTCCAATATAGTAAAGGTAGCTAGAGGCAAAGAGAAGAGAGTAGCAGGGAGATGCAAGATATGATAGTATTATATATCTCCAGTGACATGAATAAATTTTTTTTGTTTGCACTTAATCTTCATACAGCCTTTTTCCCCTGCTCTGAATTTCATTTATCACTGCATGCTGATAAGCTGTCAACAGTGGCAACACTTTCATATATTTTTGTGCAAGAACAATAAAAACATGACCCTTACTAAGGCTTCTCAAAGGGGGAAAAAAAACTAAAACAAAACAGTAATTTATATTATTCTTATTTTCCATCAAATAGAAAGGGAATTTATTCCATAGAAACAGCATATTCGAAGTTTCCCTTGGGGCAGGAGGGGGAATGTTACTAAAGCAGAGACAAAGTAGCTGCTTTGCAATATGCCATAATAGGTTAACCAAAGTTCTAACTGTGAAAAGTTAACATAATACACATTTTACAAGATGAGAGAAACACTGATAAGATTTCAGAATTATCTTTTGGGAAGATACAGATATTGCTATTTTAAAAAAAGCTTTTCATCAGGAATAGCTTTTGAATCAAAACAATTCTTTCAAGAACATGAACCAAAATCTGCCTACAGAGCAGAACAGCATTTGTAACAGAACTCACATTTGTTTCCATTTTTTAAAAGAGCTTAATTTAATAGTTTTTCTCCAATACAAAACAACAAGAGAAACAGAATTTGAAGAGTATCTGGGACTCCCTGCAGGGCAGTTAGAAGAAAACAAAATCTTAGAACACTTCTCGCTGCTACAAAGAAACATGTATTGAAAATTTGTTAAAAAATTTAGCCATGCTAAATGTTTTTTTGAAGCTGTTGGAGAATACAGACTGTTTACCACCCCAAGATCTGTAGGCTAATTATTGAGTTCTAAGGTGATAGTTGAGAAACTCCAGTTACTTTTACAGAATAACTTTAGAGACGAATCTCCAGATAAAACACATAGAGAGAAATTACCTTTAATATCGCGACAACACCAGCAACCAGTGTTTCCTTTCACATGTTTAGTAAACAAATTTCTGGGACAGATAAAAATACTTTAAGCAGTATTTGGTCTCCTCAAAGCTATGCAACAGAGACTTCTATAAGCATCCTTAACACATGCAGGTCAGTGCCATGTCTGAGCATACCTACATAACCATTTCAGTGTTCCCAGGCTGGGCACGCTCCAGCATCCGATTCGCGGGTGCACGCTGTGTGCCCACCTTACAGTGCACACACATACAAATCTACACAACTAACCAAAAGACAGCTTTCGAGGCTCTTACTGATTTGCATATTATCTTGCAAACGCAGCATGTTAGGCAAACCTTTTGATTTTTAGCTGATAGATCCTTTAGCAGTTTTTTTTGAGCCCTCAGGACTGCTACTCAGGCAAGGCCCCCTAACACCTTAGGATGGGTTTTGATGGCACATAATCACTCTGGCTAGATGGTGGCACATATAACCACTCCTAGAAACTTTATTTTTTCCACTTAGAAAATCAGACTAAGAAAATCTGTCACAATAGAGCCTGGACACATTAAGAGAGTTCACAGGTTCTAAAGGCAGGCCAAAGAATGATAAACTCTGCAAAGTACTAAAGTCCTAAGGGAGAACCAGGTACATCACACCCCCATTCTTCCAGGGGCTGCCAGTGGCACAGCAGGCACTGGACAGAGATGCTGTTGCATCCACCATTCCCCATTAGCAGAGGCATCACCTGGCCCTTTGATTTGACTCGAGAGGGAAGAAACCCAACCTTCCTTTCCTCTGCAATGCCTGCTATCTCTAGTTTCTAGTTGCCCAGCAAGAATCATGACACATGACAGTTCCTGGGAACAATGACACCCACCATCCCACAGCCAACATAGGAATTTTTAGCAGGCCTTTGAAAAACAGCCCAATGTAATGAGTGTGTTCCATTATTGCAATCCAGGTAATAGTTTAGAAAATGTTGTCTTCCGACATCAGTTTCATGCCAAGACCTTCACAAATTAAGCTAATTTAATTTGTTGTAAAATTGTGCTGACACACATGACCACCTTTAAAAATTAACTGTGTTAAACATACTCAGCATTAAAGATACTTCATTATTCATATACATCATGTTGCTCACAAAAAAAACCCATAGAGGTTTTCCCATTGAGGGAAAGAGAGTCTGTTTATTAGAATAAGGAACTCTGAAAACACACAACTGAGCCTCATGCAGTGCAAGCAACAACAGCTACTAATTTTAGTAAAATTCTCCCAATTATTACTGTATTAAGCTTTAGTCCATGTACACTACCCACACATTGTTTGTATTCTGTAACCATTTGGGTATAACCTGATTTAAACAAGAGTGTATAATATACAAGATGGCAAGGATCTACATGTGGAATTTACTTAGACAGCCTAAAAACTAGGGTCATGGATAACAAATAAATAAGTTTTTGGACTACATAATCTCCATCACCAGTCAGATCAACTTAACCTACCTGAATAAATACCCAAGACTTCCAGGACTCTTAGAACATCAATTAATATACTCATTTTGGAGTAATTTTTGTAAGTGAAGATTTTATTGTGGTCATAAAACCCACTTATTTCTTACTTGTGCTTGGAGATAACCTGATGCTTACATCACCATCGCCTTTAAAAATAAAACCAATTTTAGTTCTACCCACAAACCTACCAGCTTTCACTTGTTCCTAACAATAGCAAAGGCAGCACAGTAATTGTGTGAGGAGTCAGGACAAAAAAAGAAGAGTGAAAGGAAAAGAGGTATCATTTTACAAAGAACATCTATGCTGAAACTCTTCTTAGGGAAAAAAAAAAAAAGGCAATCAAAAAATCCAGTTTTGCCTGACATCAGTTTTTAGTGACCTGATTCTCTGTGGAATGCACAGTCATAAAAGGCAACTTATCATGTGCTCAGTTCTGCTCTCCTTTTATCTAATAATACACACAAGCAACAGTCTTTTGGAACTTTTACAGAAACACTCAGAAACACTGTCAGGTACTTAGTTCCTGCTGAAGACAGAGTATTGAACTACACAAAAGAAAATCAGCATGACAGAAGTTATGTATGCCTTAACTTTTGGGATAACAAAAAGGCAGGAATAAATAGCCACAGTAAAAAGGGAGTAACACAAAAGAATGCTCACAAACAAAGAGCTCTTACCAGACACAAAAAGATACAAGATATACTTGATCAAATCAAGCTTTAGAACAGTTTAGTGTATTCCACATTCTGGCTGGGGTTTGTTTTTGCCTATTACAGGTAATATGTAATTACCAACAAGCTTTGTTAATAATTGACACATGATAAAAAGATTCACACCGAAAAACACGTAAGAGCCCCAGACTGGATAATCTTACACACTTTAAAATGTATCATTAATGGTATTAATGATTCTATTCTTTTGAAAAAGGATTTTGGCAATGCCATCTTGACACAGAAGGTGCCAAAGAGACGGCTCCAAATTTCAGTCAACACATGAACTAGTCAAGTCCCTGAGAAAAGGATGATAGAAAGGGAAGACAATACTTCTGTTAAATTTAATGTGGCAATAAACAAAGCAAACAGGTAACAGGTACTATTGTTCTAGTCAACTTATCTTCACATTTAGGCCCCAAGCTCCACCAAAAGGCAGAACACCAAAGAGAACTGAAGGAGCCCATGCAGGAGGAACTGGACAGGAGATCACCCATTCTTTTCTTTTCTTTACTAGTGGTACCTAAATGTTTTTTTCCTATAACTCAATGGATTGTGCACCCATTCCACTTTGGATACCACTAGTCTCCAGCACCAAGCCACCTCTTACCTAAGCACTAGTCCTGCAGAGGCACAAGAAGAATGGAACTATATATTCACCAATCCAGGATATTAAAGTGCACGATGGAGACAGCTTTCTTGCTCTTCAGAAGCAACCTTGAGTGGTACTCAACCACAGCTCAAAAAGTGCAAGCTGATAGCAGACATTTCTCTTGGCATAATTTCATTTCATTCTCTTGGCATAATGACATCTTATATAAGCAAATTGTCTGGATTTTTCCAGTCTCTTTTGTTGTGTTCCAGACTTTGCCCCAGATAATGAAGAGCTGACAGTAGACCTGCCTTGCTATTTCAGTCCTACCCCTGAACAGCTGGTGTGGAAATACAGGCACCAAATGAAATTACTCAGATAGGGTGAAATTACATCTTAGAATTCAAGTCATTGTCTTTAAAACAAACAAACAAACAAAAAAATCAATAGGCTATTTCATTGTCAACTAACGAATCACTGAGTAACACCCAGAAACTTAATTACTTCTCCCTATTAAAATAATTTTAACCAGAGTGGAAACCAGGATTTCTCCCTCTGCCACACACTGCTTACAAAGTGAATCTGCAACAACAGAAAGGGGAAGCCATACAAACAGCAGGACTCCTAAGAAACCATGCTGAACACATATTATCACTTCCTAAAGAAGAGCTCTTGAACAAGAGGAGGTATTATTTGTCGTCACAATCACAATTTTAACTAAAAAGTACTCTCCAGACCCAATTTATTGCAAAAATAATGTATAGAACAGTATTGAAGTGTCACCATCTGTTATAAGAAGCCAAAACCAGATATCAAACACAGATTTTGTATTAAGCACTCAAACTAAGACAAGTCAAACTTCCACCACAATAACCATCACGCTGCAAGGTTATCATAGTAACAGTGATCCAATTAAACTTTTCTTCACAGTTGGGTGTTCACCCCAGAAGCTTCAGACTACATAGTCTCACTCAGTCATTTCAAGCATGAAACCTAAACTGACTAGCCTGTTGCACAAAGACGGAGCTCCAGAATCAAATGCAAACATGACACCTCAAGCCCAAGAATGAAATAGCAAAAAAATCCAGAGGCCTTTAGGCACATTCAGGAACTCCAAAGTTTATAGAAGATGATACTTAACACTTAGTTCCTGCTATGTCTAATTTCTCATGATGTCTTTGGTGGCTTCCCACAATGATGAAAGCAGCAGGCTCAATTTGGGAAACAGAAAGCCAAGTAACAGTCATTAGAAACACCATCTATTTGGATTTCATAAATCCTTTCTTTTTCCTTTTTAGGTTTTTTCTTGGCCCCTAATCTCAATACCAAGTTACCCTACTTAATTTCAGATTCCTCCCATTTACTGTTTAATTCAGAAAGTGAAGTAATTCGGTAGGAAATGAGGCAATTTATATCTATTCCCACTGCTGCTTCCTCTCAACTTGAGCATATAAACATATAAAGTCACTCAAAGGGAAACAGCAGCCCCCAAACATCCACTGCTTTAGAACAGCACCCCTTCTGGCTGCACTGGAAAAGTGTGTCCCATCACAATTTTGTGAAGAGCACAGCCATATAACACAACCTCTATTTACTGCTAGACTGGCACAGCCCACTCAAATCTCCTCAAACACAGGTGCTGGCCTGACCTTAGTATCAAGTGCTATATCCATCAACTATGTGGGAGAGAGGACACCAAAACTCCTTTATGAAGAAA
>VZTT01033709.1:1735-22586 GCA_013400855.1 Buphagus erythrorhynchus | reverse complement strand
TCTTACATTAAAAAAAAAAGGACAAGTACTGGGCAGCAGAGTCCAGAAGAGATTAAATAAGCTGTTTATGCAAGTTCCATCAGCTGCTTCATTCATGCAACAACAATCCAGAGAGACAGCTTAAATAATCATTTATTTAAGGGACAAATTTAACTAATTACTCAAAGTAAAAATACTTGTAATTATTTAAAAATATTTTATATATATAGGGCTACCTTATTAGATTAAGCAGCTTAGGTAGTTTTTTCCAAGTTAATCACAAGCTCTTTTGGTGTCACCAGAGAATTTTAGACACAAAACAAATTCACGGTTCCTTAACAACCTGTGCCAACTCAATTCTACTTTGCAACTTTACTTCTTTTTCATGTGGCAACAAACCATCTGAATTGACCTGCACCCTGCCTCCTCCTTTTTTCTTTCCTTTTGTTGTTGTTGTTAAATAAAATCCACAGTTTTCAAACCTGATTTTGAGTTCACTGACTAAATACCCACCAGAAGATCCTGGTAGCAGAACAATCCTTCAAGCAGATCTACAAGCAGAACCAAAGGCCTGGACTATTACACTGCAGGCACAAACCAGCAAACAGCATGAGCTGCTCATCTTCCTTCAAGCTGACTTGATCACAGAATGGGTCACGTTGGAAGGGGCCACAGTGATGCCTCTTCAATTTTTACTTGTTTAGAGCAAAGATTTCCTTGTGCTTTCAATACAGTTTCTTCTAGTGAAACACGTTCTGTAGATAGCTCTACCACAGCAGGCCCAGGGTTCCTCTCAAATTAGTCTACTCAAAACCAAGCTTTTATCTTTCTGTTCCAATAACATCAGGCAAGTTTCATCTACATAAAATCCAAATGAACTTTCTTTCATAGCAGTAATGAATATCATCATAGCTACTTTTCTGCTGCATGAATTTCACTTGGAATTTTTAGTACAGCAATTACAGTCACAGGAAGCAAATTACCCCAATATCAATCATTTCAGGCATGATGGCTTTACTTACAATAGAAAAGACTTCTTTTAATGGGATATTACAGTAAACACATGCCACTAGATTTTCTGTTTCAGGTTGTTCTTGATATGATTAAACTGTTTTAATCTTTTATCAAAATGAAGTGATTGCCATTGTACTCCCTCCCATACAAAACAGCATCGCTGCCAGACAAATTTGAACTTTTATTAATCTCATATATATATATATAACAACCCTGCCTTTGCAACATCAGGGATGGGCCCATAATCCTAGCTTGCAAGTAAGGTAAAATACTACAGATGTGTATCAGGACTTAGTAATAAAAGAAAGATTTATACCATGCTGGCATTCTCGTTAACTTGGGTTTTAGAGGGCAGTGCTTATTTTGACAAGTTAGCATCTCTCTTTCCTCTACCCACTCCTTAAATTGTTACCTGGGAGAAGAGACCACTCCCTACCTTGCAACAACCTCCATTCAGGTATTTCAGAGAGCAGTAATAGGTCTCCTCTGAGCCTCCTTTTCTCCAGGCCAAACAATTCCAGCTCCCTCAGCTGTTCCTCATAGGACTTCTGCTCTAGATTCTTCACCAGCTTTGCTGCCCTTCTTTGGATATGCTCCAGTAATTGATACGAGGGACACTTCAGCCACCAAATGTGAAAAAAGCACAACAAAGGGCTAAGATTCTCCATAATAAGGCAAAAAAGCAGTTGGTAAACAAGACATCAGTACAGAAAAATTGTCAACAGAGCAATTCAGTAAGTGATGTGAGTCAATAGAAAAGTCTCTTCTGATGGTTTTGTTTCAGTTTGGTGCATTGATAGAATGGGCCAAACAAGCAGCATGGATATTGCTTCTTTTAATAGTTTGCTAGAGTGAAGTGGTATTTTGCTAGAGGCAAAAAGAACTGAAGAGAAAGAATTAAAAATAAATAGGCCAGAACGAAGCGTATTTTCAATTTCAGTTGCAAAACCAATGTAGCAACAACTTTCTCTTCTTTTAGTATGAAAAATAATTATGGCATATTGCAATGTCACCAACGTAAAACAGACTGAACACAAGGGTGTTTGGTGCTTGCTTTTTTCATCGTTTCAAGAGAAAATTCTATGCTCTACTGAGAAGTTTCTTTATGTGTAGTAACATGAAAGTAGAAAACCAGCGTGTAAATCTGATATGATCAATCTTTATATTTGAGTTTCCACTGAAATAGAAGAAAATAATCTTCATAACTAACTGAAAACTTAAAGATGCCTCAAACATTAGGCTGCTTGCTTCTCTTGCTTTTAGTGAGTATGATTTTATTTACATACAGTTTAGCACTTGTTCCAAAGTGACTGTGCATACGTCCCAAAAAGCAGTAGCTTAGGTCATGGAGGTCAAATCAAATTCAAGTATCAGACAAATAGATCTATTGACCATAGTAAATGCATTTTCTATTTTGTTCCTGAAGCCCTCAGACACTGGAAACAAACCTTTGGGCAAAACAACCTAGGGGTTGATTTCTATTGCTATTATGGGTCTGCCAACCCTTACGAGAAAAAGAAAAATAATTTTACTGCTATTTCGTAGTTTTGCTTCTTGCCAGGTCTATTAAAGACAACTGGAGTTTTTTACTCTCTTCACTACAATACTAACACATCAGTTCTCAGTTCCATTTTTGCAGGCTGGAATAAACTACCTCTACTCTTCACTTCTCCTCTGGAAGTCACATACTTTACACATTTTTCTGAATAATGTTTTCTCTTTAAAGATGAAGAGTTCAGTGATATGAACGAGTATATTTCAGAGGTGGGACTTGAGACTCACAACTTCTCCTTACCAATGTCATCAGCATCAGCTCTGTAAGCTCTTGAAATTAGATACGCACCAGCTAAGGATTAAAAAATGGCTTAGAGGAAATAAAGAGTATAAAAGCAGGTTCTAAGATTTATATAAATATACTAATTACTGTAGGTTAGAATAAAGTATCTTGTCTCTTGGTTTCTCCTTTGGAAATCACATACTCCAGACCCTGAGTATTCTTATTTCTTTCTTCTGTCCTGTGTTTACCTGTATTGTGTTTCTCTGTTGTGTTCTCCTCTCTTACAGTGACTGAAATGGGGCAGAATAATTTAGAGGGTTTAGCAAGGCTGAACAGAACAAAAACTTAACTACTTGTGCCACCTGTCCACAGATGATGATCCTTTTTATGCAGACCAATATAACTCTCGCATCAAAAGAGCTGGACATCATCAAATAATGATCAGTTGCAGCTTGTGTCGGTTGCAGCTGAGGTAGAGTTAATTTTCCTCACAGAGGCTGCTAAGGAGCTGTTTTGGATTTGTGCTGAACACAGGGTTGATAATAAAGAGATGTTTTTGTTATTGGTGAGCTGGGCTTACACAGAGCCAAGGCCTTTTCTGCTTTTCCTACTGCCACGCAGGCAAGGAAGTTGGGGTTGCACAGGACCACTTCTCCTATCAAGCTCCTTTGGAAACTATCAAGCTCCCTTGAAATTCTGAAACCATCCCTTCAACATCCCAGCAGATGCTCTCACCTCTGTCACAAACATCCATATAATTAATAAACTAACTACTGATATCTTCAGACACATGAGCTTCAGGACTACAAAGTAACTTCCTGCAAAAGTGGAATACTGGAATCTGTTCTGCATATAGTTTGCAAACAAATTTTGGACCCAAACTGCATTCTTCTTCTCTGAGCCATTCTTCCCCTGTCTAAATCGTGAATATCCCATTTCAGGAGCTCACTAGAGGTCATGTGGATGGCACCTAATATTTCTTTCCATACTTTCAAGGCCACTTGATATGCAAAAGTCAGGTGACTCAATCCCACCTCTGAACTTCTCATTTTTAAAGAAAAAACATTACCTTACTCAGAATGGAAATGCTCTGCTTTCTTTCTTAGCTGAGTTTTTATTAGATTTACTTAAACACTCAGATTACCCCAGCTGATCTCATCCACTTTTTAAAGTTCAAATTCTGAGTTACAAAGGGAACTGGAAGGCTGGTAAGGTCAGTCCAACTTCATAACCTTAAAAACACAAACCAAATGATATGTAAGTCAGGTCACAGATGGTGTCAGATGATACCATTCATACATAAGGTTTTAAGCACAGAGCACATGACATTGTCTAGAAGAGGATCCAAACAGAATTCCATTTTAAGAAATATGTCTACCGAGTACAGCCTTCATTAAAACACTAGAAAAGTACCCCATTGTAAAATAAATCAGTGTTTTAGCTCTTTGAATTGTAAATGGTTTGGGGTTTTGAGTAGCACTTTCCCAAAACATGAAATACTTAGTTTGACTTCAGTTGATCCCCAAGTCACTTAAATTCAGAAATTTGGAAGATAAAAATATACTTAACTCCTGGTCTCATCAAAAGCCTTTAAGGTGAGTAAACACATTTTGAAGTCTGAGCCTTAGTGTCTCTGATTCTCAAGTCCCCATCTATGAAATTGTGACAACTTTTCTTTGCTATTCCCCATCGTATGAGGGCAAGCTATTCAGATAAGATGATCACAAAGACTAAGCAACTGCATTGGTTTGATTTTTGTATTTTCTTTTATAGATTTCAATACTCTTAAAATGTTCTCCCTCTAGCAGTACTTTTTCATGCAATGTAAGATATATATTTTTACACCTTTGTTTCTGAAAGTATTGCTCTTAACGCTGGCACAAGTGCAGCAGAAACAACAGTAATCAATTTGATTTGGCCTTATGAAACAAGTGTCATTTTGATAAATGATCCTAATTAAGTTGATATTTCAGGTAGAAAGTGTATTGAGTTAATGTGTTGGCATCTCCCTAGTTATACTAAGACAAGTACAGATGTTGCAATAAAGCAGCAGCAGTACATTATTAACTTTGCAAGTCTCTCAGTCTGCATTCACAAAGTTTGATCAAAGCCACACAACTCAGCAATTGAAAGAAAATGCTGATTTTAAGTTTTAATTATTCAGCAACGTACACAAGTAGTAGTCCCAGGAAGTTTCAAAGCTATAGGTCATTCCTTGATGATCACTCTCCAGCATGGAAATGATTAATTAGCATAGTGGCACCACAGTTGTTTAGAAAACCTTGCTCAAACACCAAAAGACAAAACCTGTGTTTCTTCTCTTTTACATAAATTTAATTACCGAGTGTCCTGTTAAGGCTAAAAGACATCATACATTTACATAAACCTAATTACCAAATGTCCTGTTAAGGCTAAAAGACATCATACATTTACATAAATCTAATTACAAGATGTCTTGTTAAAGCCAAAAGACATCATATGTTTATGCATTACTTTCTTATGCTGTGCAAGTCTTTGATCTGTGCCTCATGGTTGGCAAATACAAGTTTAGTTTCCATTTAGCAATTGTAACAGATAAAATAAACACTAATCATCTGCTCTGAAGTCAAAGCAGTCTTACATTTTCCCCATTTTTCTACTGAGTCCTCTGCAGCTCCAAATCCGTTTATTGTGCTTACCAATTTGTACAGACTTGCAGCTACAGCTCCTAGTGAAACCCAGCTCTCCTGCAGAATGGGAGCAGCTTTGTTACCTAGCTGGGACCAGCAGGTGTGATGTAGCCAGGCAGGTAACACCGAGCACCAGTGGGATGCCACGCAACTCTGTCACCGCGTGTTTGTAGCACTGCAGCACTGGCTGGAGCTAACTCCTGAGATACCAGCTTCCTCCTCAGACACCACAGGGCTGCACATCCCCTTCTGGAATCCACAGGGAGCTGCTGGCCCGCTGTGCAGCCAGCAGTGGCTGAACTCGAAGGTTCCTTCCCTCTCTCAAACGCACCTTCTTGGAATCACTTCCAGAGACTGAAAAGGACAAAGTGCTTCCTACCTGCGGTGGGTTACAAGGGAGTTTGAAGAACCATGCCACAGCTCCACAGCTACTCAAACTCTTGGCCCTTTGGAAATTGTCTTCCCTTCTTTTATCAACTCTGCCCTGCTAAAAAACAAGCATGTAAGGCTGAAAATACCTTCTGAGGTTTCTTATATCCAATTACCCATCTCCTCAGGGGTTTCCTCTAGCAAGACAGCTTAAAGAAGTGGTTTCTCATATTTTTTTTCAAATCCACAGAAAGGTTTCCTCTGGAGAAAGAGATTCTGTTCTTAAAATTTACCTGTCAAAAATCAGGATAGTCTCCACAGGTGTTTACCCCAAAGAAATAACCTTGACATGAGAACAGTCTACTTCCATGTTGTGGACCATGAGGCAGGGGGGGATCAGTCACCATGGTTGTAACATTCAGGCTGACACATCCACTAAGATGGCCTAGAAATGAATGTACCATGGGCATGACAACAGATGAAAATTACTTTAGGCAGCCATGCCTCTGTCAAACTCAGATACCTCAATGCAAACACAAAAACTCATAAAAAACCACACACCATAAAAAAATACATACTTCTATATGGTAATGAAATCAGGGTAAAAAGGTAAAAAAATAACAAACTCAGTACTGATTCAGTAAATTCAGTTGGCTACAGTAGTACAATACTCTTCTCTGGTCACAAGAAAATAGAATGTTTAGGCATCATTATAGAAAACAGGGCAAATTATACACCTGTTTCCTTGACAAAACTATATCATTAGTAGCATTACCAGGCTTAAATAAAGAAAAAATATTTATATCCACAAAATAACCAAGAAAATACCAAGGAAACATCACTGTTAAGCATTATTTTTTTAAAAAGGCAAGTTTTAATACCTTTTAAATTTTGCCAAAAAGGTATCTAACACCAGCTTAAGCTCTTGCTAGAGTGATGAGGAATACTAAGAGTTAATAATTTATCTTACCTCACAAGAATTGTTGCAATGTGGACAGATCATGTAAGGCAGTCAAATAATAAAAAGTCTTAATGCTTCAGGATCATTAGGCACTAGTACTGGAGCCAAACAGGTGAACTTCCACAAGAACATAAGCAGTCCTAGCAAATGACAAAGCTCTCTATGGACTCATATCCACTCTTCACAGATCTGTTCATGCTCACTATGAGATAGGGAACTACAAAGAAAAACAATGGATGAAGCTTTGTTAACAGCCCCAAAGCTTTGCAGGTGGTGCCCCATAAAGTTACCTACAACGCTGGTATAAAAATGATAGATAAAAAGATTTCTAAGAGTCAAGAGTCTCATTTACAAAGGTGACTCTACCGGTCAACATCTCTGCAGGAAAAAAATGTACTTTGAGATAGCTGATGCTTCCTAGGCATCAAGGATATTTCTTGGAGCTCTTCTTAGAGGGACTGATCATGGTTGTAGGGCTGCTTCCTGCAAGAAGGAATGACGAGGTTCTGCCAGTGGTAAGACTCTACTGCTGATGCAGAGAATTAAAGGATTACCACCATGAACCACAGCACTCAGCTGGTCAGCAAACCAGCTTGAGTGTATAAACACAGCTTGAGGGGATCATGCCATGCAGACTGCACCAACTCTACCAACCATGCTTATCAGAAGAGACCTCTAACTGTTCTCAGGATAAACACCTTCACTTCTTCCCCCACCAGTATCAGGTTCCACAGCCACCTGACACACACCATTACCTGGCTCTGATACAGGGACAGTGCCAGTCTGCAGTGCTGGAGTAGTGGTCTGGCAGGAGGGAAGCAAGGGTGCTTAATTTCTGCTCAGTGCCAAGGATATTTCACTGGCATAGTTGCCATGAGTTTTGCAGACACCATTTGGCTAAAACTTCAGATGAAGAGTATTTTCCCCCACACTGACTCATCCAAGTCAGAGTTAGAATCTCTCTTGTGAACTATACAAAAATACAGGGGCTGACATCTATCTCTGAACTTCCCTGTCTTCACTGAGAAAGCCCAAGACAGACACAGAGCCCAGTAAAGAAAATGCATGCAGCCTTCTGTGGATATCTGTAAAGAAGTTAAAACAGTGTCTTAAACATCAACAGCATTGAGGGGTCTGATACATTGCTTTGGTCACAATCTGGCTAACACATTTTCAAAGAGTGAAAGGGAATACATCTTCTTCTCAAGGGAAAAAAAAAAAAAAAAAAGAGGGAGGATACTAGGGATACTTCCTAACACTATTCTAGTAGTAAAACTACTGAAGACTACCAGTGGGGTCATGCACTACCATGCATTTCTCCTCAGGTGGTACTGCAAATACTGCAAGAGGGTACTCCTGAATCTCAGCTAGGCCCAGAATCAGCTGTTTTGATTTCAGGTTGGCATATATCCATTTCTAATAAAGTGCAAATCATAAGGGAAATACTTAGTAAATAACTGACTTTTTCACTACAAAAATTAAAATTATCAAGGCCATAAAGATCTAGAAGAGAAAAGTTTCAGTATCACAATCATACCTTCAGCAAGGGGATGAATCTTTTTAATTTTAATTTTATATATTCCTTTACACACACTGCACATATAAAAGGGACAGAGTTCAATACCAATAACATAAAGTGCTTAAATAATCCACTATTTAGTGTAGTAATTTTGCTATTCTTTTTAATCACTTTGCAATGCAAGAAGCATCTGTGCACTAAGCACCACTCAGAAAATTTCCAAAAATAGCATATTACTCCCTCTAAACTAAACTTTCTTTTGAATTTTTTTTGCCCACCACAGATAGCTAAATCTTCCTGCATTGCTGACTGGGAAGCAAGAATATGTAAAAGTTGCAATTCATTTCACTGCACCATCTTGTGGTTAATAGTAGAAGCCACAACAAGAATGATCCACAGCAGTACTGTCAGGTGTTGACAAGACCTCTGCACTGCCCCATGCTTTTAGGATTTAAACTGACTCCTTCAAAGTATGCCATGGAAAGCTATCTATCTCATTCCCGCAGCCAGGTTACAACAGAGGGCAGAAAATTATGAAATTTCTTAGGTTTTGGGTGTTTATTTAGCTATGCAGCAAGTTTTAAACACCCACAGTCATACAGCCTTGTTATCTCACTTCCTTAACTCTGGATTTTACCCTTCCCTTGACTATGGTCCCTACACACAGCTGAACATCACAAGTTCAGGCAAACAAGATGACAATCTCGTGGCACGTAGCATTAGACCATGGTGTACCACCTTACACCTTTGCCTGTCAGGTCTGAGATGGCAAAGCAGAGGTGTCACTTGAAAAAACTTAATGCACAACAGCTCCTTTTATATTCACTTCATTGAGAAAACTGGAAGGCATTTGCAAATAGCCACAGGCACTGACTAAGTGGTTATACCCCCGTCTAAAAATTCTTGCGCTTGCAGAGGAGGCAAGGACAATTTTCATACAGGTGCAGGAACATGAACACACATGAGCATGAACACTTTTTCAAAAACACTCAGCATTTTTTATTGTTTTCTAGTATTCTTACACCAAACTGAAAAAACAAGACAAACAGAAGTCTTACAGTCACACTTATAAATGTCTTAATGCTGCTCTTGAAAGTAAACAGAAAGTAAAGTACATGCAGCTGTTAAAGGGAATACAGCTATTTTACTATATAGGGCAGAGAAGGAACAAAAACCAGGGGACCTTCACTAGATCAGTTGATACAGTCTTACAAAAATGAGGTTTTGATGACTACTAATGAATGTTGAGTTAATATCTGGCAGGCATTAAGGCTTTCCAACTAAATGAAAAAAAGCTACACTTTTAAAAACTTTACAAAATATCAATGAAGTATTAACTTCCCAAGAGCAGAAAGCTATTAGCTCATTCCTAGCAGTGAATTTAAAACATTCTCATCTCCTTGAAAACCATTAGCCATGAAAATATTTATGCACAAGCTGTTATAAAAGGTCACTTTACTAAAACTAGACAGTTTTTCTATTCAACAGTAGCAAATGAAGTAGATACTGGTATAAATGCAGAAAAGTACTCACAAAATCACAAAAGGGAAAAGGAGGGAGTACCCTCACTACTGATGATATGAAGACCCCTTAATAGGCCAGGTTTAAATAGCATAGTTGTCCTTTGAAAAGCTACTAACACAGTAAATATGTGTAAATACCTTTAAGTATACTAATACTGATTCAGCAACACTTAAAGCCATCAAAGCTGTAGTGGTTTGATGCTGGCCAGATGCCAGGCACCCACCTAAGCCACTTTCTCAGCTGGACCCTATAAAGCTGGACAGGGGAGATAAATACAGAGAAGGGTTCATGGGTTGAGATAAGGATGGGGACAGATCACTCACCAATTATTGTCATGGGCAAAACAGACATGAATTTGGGATGTTAATTGAATTTATTGCAAACAAAATTAGAACAGGATAATGAGAAGTATAATAAAGCTTAAAAAACACCTTTTCCCCATCCCTCTGTCCTTCCCACACTCTATTTCCTCACCCCAGTGGCTCAGGGAGACAAGGAATGGGGGTCATGGTCAGTTCATCACGCACTGTTTCTGCTGCTGCTCACAGAGGAGAGTCACTCCCCTGCTCCAGCGTGGGCTCCTCTCTCCTCTGCTCTGCAGGTCCCTGCCAGGGCCCTGCTCCTGCGTGGGTCTCTCACTGGTTCACAGCCTCCTCTCAGGCATACACCTGCTCCAGTGTGTGCTCCTCCAAGGGGTGAAGGGGGATCTCTGTATCCCCATGGACCTCCATGGGCTGCACGGCTGCCTCACCATGGTCTGCAGAGGAATCCCAGCTCCAGTGCCTGGAACATCTCCTCTGCCTCCTTCTGCACTTGGTGTCTGCAGAGCTCTTCCGCTCACATGTTCTCACCCCACTCTTCTCTGGCTGCAATTACAATTACACAATAAAACTTTTTTTTTTCCTTCTTCTTCTTAAATGTTTTCACAGAGGCATTACTATCACTTCTTATCTGCCCAGCCTTGGCCAGCAGCACATCTGTCCTGGAGCTGGCTGCCATTGGTTCTGCTGAACATGGAAGACGTTTCTGGCAGCTTCTCACAGAAGCCACCCCTGTAGCAGCCCCACTATGAAAACCTCACCATGCAAATCCAATAGAGTAGCAGTTAAAGCAGAATAATGAGCTCTCTTTTAGGCACCAAGTCCAAGTGAAAGAAAAAATGAACCATGCTAAAACTAGGCGGATTTTTTTCTCCTCAAACACACCAGCCAATTAACAAATATTATTTCAACACAGCATTGTTGGGCCACAAAAACCTCCAAACCTCTCCATTAGTCTATGGACATCCCAATCAACTTTTATCCCATACACTCACTGCCTGCAAGTACTTTAACTATAATATGCAAAGCACTGAACTGAAACCTTTCATTATTCTATTGTGCTCATGCTCTGCACAAGATGAAGATCATGGAGCTTGTTCAGAAACAGTCATACTCTCCTTTAGCTGCAATAGCAGCAGCACAAGGTACTTCCCAGACCCATATCAAAGGCATTTAGCACTTTCCTGCATATATACCTTGACAGCTGTTAAGCAAAAACCTAACACCACTACTCCGTGATAAACTAATTTGCTTCATAAAACAAACTTGGGTTTTTCTTAGGTATTTCTTCCGAGAGTTTATATCAGCATCCTTGATATTGTATTAAAATGCTTGTAGCATCTAATCTGGAAAAAGTCAAGGGAAAGAAATTCTTACCTAAAATTGATTTATAACAATAATTTTAACTAACCAATCTAAAATTACATTTAAATATATTAAAACCTATGTTAGAGACTAACCCAACAAAAATCTGTTCAGCAAAGCTAAAAGCCTGCCATTTAAAATGCGGCACATCCTCTTAATAAAATTATGAAATTGTGCCAGTGTCTGACACATGGAACTACAAATTTCCAAAGTGGTAACCCAGTTTTGCCAGCACCATCCCCTTCTGCAGGATAAGAGGCAGATTTTTTTAATTTTATTTTGTTCAGCTGGTTCCACTTATTACACAGATCCTTTGAAGTTTAAGAATCTGACTGGGAGCTGAAGAGGCAGGAAAACTTTATGCACTTTCACATGAAGGATGAGCATTTTGAGGTGGACATGACAACACCTACACATAGATCCCACATATGCAGCAATATGAAAACAAGTGTCCAATGAGAAAAAATGGGATGATCACAGTGTAGTTTCAAAGAGCCTTTTGAAAGATGAGGTAAAGCCAATTTCACCAACAAATGGAGGAAAAAACTGCAGACATCCTAGTGCATTATTAGCAGGCAGCGTTACAGACATCATACAACAAAATAGATTTTTAAAAGTGAAAGGTATACTAAGCATGAATATAGGAAAACAGAAATATAACTTTCATTTCAAAAACATATGCAGCTTAATATGAGGCAAAAAAAGAGAAGACAGGTTTATGTGGGAGGAATGATACATGACATACCCTAATAAGATGGATAGAAATGCACTTCTCCATTTGTTATCTTTTTCTACAAGGGTAAACAAATGAGGGCTTGGTTTCATTCACTAATAAAAAGCATATGTAAAATTTTATATCTTAACATATTTCTATTTAAGTTCGCACCACCATTTAGCTCTGATAAGCACTGCATATATTTCACATCCAAGTGAACAGTACAATTAATAAGACAAAGTAATTTTACAGAAGCTTCTCAATTTAATAAATCCCTATTAGATTCCAATATGGATGTAAAGAAAAGATCTGTTACTTTGACTGTTATCTGAGAAATACAATTAAAGCCTAATTTGTTGAAAAGCACTTTCAGGCAGAGATACAGGATCTGGCGGGCATGCACTAAATAAATTATACTTTCAGAACAGTAGACTAACTCCAAATGTTAGGTAACATACAAACAACCTTCTAGGAAAATCAAGCCATATGCAGGTATTTTCCAACATCGTAAAAAAATCTGAAAGTCATTTTACTTGAATCAGTTAAAAGCCTTTTGATCAACTAAGTGGCAATATTACGTCCCTTGCTGGCTCATTTTGGCATCTGGTTGCAAATTATTTTTAAATAATACCTGACAAATACTTTGCCTTAATATTCCAGGATCTGGATCAGGATGAAAAACATTTCCAAACTCCTCAGGAGAAGAGGGGAAAAAAGTGGCACCTGATATCTAGAATAAGCCATTAGCATTATCTTACGTCATGGCCCATATATGGTTGGATTTATTATTTTTACTTTTTTTAAAACAAGTACCGTATTCTATTTTTGGTACTCCTAGTCCTACTTAAGACAAGCAAAATCCCTAAACAAAACCTAAGAAATTAATATTCATAACTGCTGAACAAAAAGTCAAGAGTTACTATGATAAAAGAAGTCTGTGCTTTCTTATTCCCACCTTTAGATATACAAACTTGCTCCTGCCACTTTCCATCCTCTCTACCACCCCCTACAGTGATTAGCATATCTGGAAAGGAATGAGGCATCTGTGTAAGAGAGGAGAGAGTCTAGATTCCAAGAAGTAACTATACTGAATTAAAACTCAAACTACTTCTGAATTGTCATGCTTTATGACATAAAACTTTCATTATTAAAGAATCCAAAGTGGATCTCCTTTTTGCTATGAATTTCATGTTTCCTCTTTCCTGAGTTTTGATTGCTTATGCTATATACAGGGCATACAATGCCCTGTATATAGCATAAACAATAAACACATGGTAATGTATTTTGGAGAATCACTGTCCAGAAATGAATTATAAATATAGAAGGATATGCACACTATATCAGTATTCATATTAATCTTAAGTATCTCCAGAAAACAACTATCAAGACAAATGACATTAAAATGGGCAAGACAATCCTATTCCTAAATTATTTCTGACAGTACTGAAGGCTTCTTGGAGTGAAAATTTAAGCTTTTTATAGCCTATTAAAGATTATAAATTCATAGTTATCAAATAAGGAAAGCATCTTCAGTTGCCGTCATGAATGGCTCAATGAAATTGAAATTGGAATTGCTGTTTTAAAAAAACTTCATCTAGGCTAACAAAAATAAGGGATTGGAAAAAAACAGAAAGTATATATATCATTATGCAATTCATCAGTTTGGCCTCCTTTATAATACTATATACTGCAAAGCTCCAGACTCTTGGCACCAGAGTGAATTTAAATGCCACAAAGAAGACCTAATATAGAGAGACTTAAAGGAATTAGAATGGTTTCCATAACAGACAAATAATAGATTGTTGTTGTTTGGTTTTATGTTATTAAAAAATTGTAAGTCTCTGTGGCATGTCTGTGGATAGTTAGATATCCATCTATTCTCCATGTTGAAGAGGGCAGTCAGTAAAATAAGCCAATAAAAAGCCAACAAAATAAGTGGCAATCATTAAAATACATTACATTCTGTGTAAGTCTTTAGCAATGATTGCCAGAGTTCATCTACACCAAAACTTAGAAGGGACGGATATTAATGGACTTGTAACAATTAATGAAATAGAGATGCCCAATTGCTTCTGGCAAAAGAGTTGAGGAAAAGGGAGAGAGCATAATATTATTGCACACTGACCCTACAGAATCCTCTGGGGTTTGTTTTGCTTCATTTTCCTGGCTTTGCTGTTTGGTTGTTTGGTCATGAAGACATCTAGACAGACCAGAGAATTTCACCAGCATGGCAAATCTTATTTTTTCTGTATGCTTTTCTCCATGCTAGTGTGCATCTTGCCAACAATGACAATTTGCAAACATCAATAAACCAAGCTGCATATGAGATACTAAAAAGCTTCAAATTAGAAAAAACACCATCAAAACCATAAATATCCAGCAAGTCTGCTTTGTACATCACCAAATCAGAAAATAATTTTGATTGGCCAGTATTCTGGAGGTCTCCTATATCCAAACACCTGCCCTAAGCCACTCTGATCAGATGGCACAGGGCAGTGTCCACTCATGAACATCTCCAAGCACAGAGACTCCAACACTGAACAAGACATCCCAGCCCAGTATTCTGATCATCCATGTGGTTAAAAAAACCCCAAACCCTAAGATTCCTACTCCCCAGACACATCATTTCCTATGCTTCACTAACTGCCAAGCTCTTCCAGAGGTTGCCAAGGCCTCATGCTAGTTGCCCATAGGGAGGCACCCCAGCCCTGCAGTGGACAAGCTGACCCCACCAGCAGGCAGCATCACAGCTGTGGCTGTCCTGGAGGCACACTGCTGCCCTGGAGGCCTCTCAACTCCTGCTTCCCCATTTTGTCAACCTGAGCCCCCTTCCCTTCCTGCCAGCCTATGGGCCCACCCAAAAGACTGGCCACTTACCTGACTTGCCCCCACTTGGGCACTTGTATCCCCCTCTCAAGGCCAACCTAGCACCTCATTCCCACTGTCTGGCACACCCAACTGCTTCACTCACATCCTGGGAATATTTTCTTTTTCTCTGAGGTAGAAATCTTGAAATATAAAGAATGTACACAGCAACATCTGTTTAATACAGCTGAGAAGCATCTCCCATCTTTGTAGCTCTGCTGGCAGAAATGAAACCCACAGAAAACCTCAAATTGTCCAGAAAAGCTAATGGAGAAGACAAAATGTATTCACTAACAATGGCTGAGACAGGAACATTGGAATGAACATGTCAGGAATACGAGATGTTCTCCAACACTGTATGAAGAGCCAGCAAAAATAAAAAGCACCTCTTGCTTACCAGAGATAAATTACTTACAAGCATATATTTCATCAGACCATTTTATTAGCCAGGAGAGTCCAAAAGTCCACAGGATCATCCCTTTTCTGATGGCTATAACAACAAGACTGGGATTTTTTTGGTGTCTCATTCAGGCATTGCCTCTAGACAGCATGGCTTTCTATTTCAAATATCAACTACCAGCCTTCAGTCTGGTAGGCTTTTCAAATCCCATGACTGGGTGGTGGGATTGATGCTTGGGTGGGTGGGAGATAAATGGAAACAGAAGGAGCAGGGAAGTAGCTGAACTAAAACAGGAAACAAGAGTGAAGTAGGAACATGACACAGAACAACAGGGGGAAGAAAAACAGTAAGAACAGCAAAATAGGAACCCAGAAAACCAGGGTAGACATTCTGCAAATCACAAACATGAAGAAAAAAGAGGAGATGAGGAAAAAATCTCACAAAACAACAAAGAAGAAACAGCAGAAAATCTTTGGGTATAAAGTAAATTAGACTTTTTTCTGGTTCCAAAGTTGATTTATACTGCCACCTATTAAACTTAATGCTCCAAAGCCAACATAGCCTTTTTATTCTCTGGGTTAAAAGAGTGTAAGNTTGTTTTTTTGTTTTGTTTTGTTTTGTTGGGGTTTTTTTGGTTTTTTGTTGTTGTTGTTGTTTTTGTTTTGTTTTGTTTTGCTTTTTTTTTCATTCGTATTTTAAGTCTATTTCTTCCTGGTGAAGGAAAAGATTAGTCAAAAATTTTCAAGGATAGGCAATTTTGACTCCTTAGGACTGTATGCCCGATGTTTCCATATGCATGCTTCTACCCTGCCAGAAAACATCACCTGTGAAAACTGGTGAATCTTAACTGCAGATTGTGACAGCAAATAGTGAACCATGACAGGGGCAAAATTTCACATAAAATATGATCTGAGCGTGATCTAAAGCTGCAACTGTGTGTGATATTCCTACAGCTGCTAAGCTCAACTGATTGATTGTAACCCACAGCACTAATCAAGCTGGCAGAAGAATCAACAGCCTCAGCCCTCCTAGCCCCAGTTGTTATCCTCAAGCTGTCTTCCTTCTCTTATATGCAGCTGCACAAACGCAAATATAGCTAATTTTAATTGAGACAGATTTCCAAAACAATTCAATTTACAGCCACATGAGCTCTGGGGTTGAGGAAGGCTGGGCAAGGAGAAAAGGACTGGCACAGCAACTGAGACAAGAGAGATTGACTTTTTTTGAGGAAGTGCCAGTTTAGCCTGGCTGGAAGTCTTCAGCTGTAGTTTCATACCCATTTTAAAGCAGCTCACAAGACTACCCTCCATGTGAGTGCCTACAAGATCTCCTTGAAGACAGTAAAGACAGAATATGCTTAACCACAGTACAATTACTTTTTAGATTTTAAAATAGATACATCTTGTACAATGTACCTAGTCCCATAATAACCTCTCTATCACTTTCCTTAATTTTAGACATTTTAGAAACAAAGAAAGAACTTTTCTTTTGCAAGACCACATTTCCAGAAATGGCTGTATTGGTCTTGCACCCTAGGCACTGTCAAACTCTCCATACTGCCATGAAGTGGGTTGTTCCTCCACAGCTGTATGAGTAAGGGGTTTGGACAAAGCAGCAGCTCCTCCTTTCCACATTTACCAGTGTCTTGAATTTATGCTAAGTTATATTTGATCTAGCATACCAATCACTGGAGGATAAAACCAGAAAAGCTTCTCCTGTGATGGGCATTTTATTACAGAACAGGACACTCAAAGAGATCCTCCCAAAAACTCCTTAACAGTATCCTTAATATTTCAAGGATCTGAATTAACACCTTGTAGAACTAATGTATTAATTAGACAACGGTTTGAGAGACATTGACTACTATAATAAATTGCTGTGGGCATGAAGGGCTTTAATTAATCTTACTCTCCATATGCTTATACATAACATTAATTTATAATATCCTTCAAATAAAAGCCTACCACATTTCAATAATCTTCCAACTAGAAACTTTGAAATGGCACATAATTTTTTTCAGAAGCTACACATGGCAGATTCAGAGCAGACATTAAACCATTTTATCACAAAGAATAAGCTTTACAGTTCTTCTATATATAAGGAATTCTTACTATATGATTCAAACAAATCTTCGGTATTCTAAAACGTACTTTTTTTACTACTCTGCCTTAAGAAAGCAATGCTGTAATTCACATGCAAAAAATACTTCATTAGTCTAGGGGGGTTAAACATTTTAATTTTTTATCAATTAAGGTGGAGAGGAGGTTTAGGTTCATTTGGGGGGTTCTTTTGTTTTATTATGTTTTAGGAGCAATTCTTCCCACTTTCTTACCATTTTGTACAATTTTTCGAGATACAATACTAATGTGAGCACAGAAGCACACAGGCCAGTATGTTCACACAAATAAGCATATGTATCACACATGACTAGATATGAAAAATCCCCGTGGAATTCATATTTGTACATAAGTGAATGTTATAAAAATCATGCACTGCACACCAAAAAGGTTCAGAGGAAGACATGGGCGCCAGAACACCCCAAAGGAGCAGGTTACTCTCAAGAAATACAATAAAATCTAAACTTGTAACAAGAAGATTACTGACTGGGACCTCTTGTGCTGATGATCTGAAGACAGCCCTCCGAGCCTAGACCAGAGAATCACTGAATGGTTTGGGTTGGAAGGGATCCTTGGGGATCAGCTAATCCACCCCTCCTGCCACAGGCAGGGACATCTTTCCCTAGATTGGGCTGCTCAGAGCCAAGATCATTCTGTGATACAATAAACACACATATGATAAGGTCTCAAAAAGCAAACTACAGAATGAAGAAACATAAGAAAATTACACTGTGTAGAGCAGACAGAATGCAGAGTACAGTCACACGCTTATGCACGCTTAAACATTCATATGTCCAAAATAAAAGTCAAAATTTTAAAATAAAAGAGACAGCATAGATCAATGTGAAGGTTCTTTTGCAGCTTTCTTTCTCCATCATTACAGTGTACACTTTAAAGTTTGGCTAACATTTTAACAATAGATTTGCAGAATGACCAATTTTGTATAATAATTTCAATGACTTATATGCTTTTAGGTGTAAGAAAAGGCACTGACCAACCATTCACAACACTGTCAATCAGAATCTGCTTTTTCTACTGGTAACATCTAAAGAGTTGCCAAGTCATTTTGATTAATATTACACTGAATCAAAAGCATTCAAAAAAAACCAATAGCTCCAATTTTGTTTCAGCCATCAGCAGGCTACCTAAGTGACAGAAACACAACAGCTACATAAAACAGATAAAACAGACAGAACATTTGGAATACCTTCTAAGCTTTAATTCCAAAAGCATTTCTTAATTATTACACTGTTCTCAGTTTATTGCCCATTGAGTCAATTCACTTCCCACCAAGATTATTTTTTTAAAAAACTATTCTGTTCAGTAACGTCAATTCCACCAGAAACTGACTTCAATATTGATACAAAGCTGACTGCTAAAGCAATAATCTCCCATTTTCATTTTAATTTATAACAAAGCAGTTTAAAACATACTAAAGGCAAAAGACATATCAGAAAATTATTTTACCAAATTGCTTTCCCATGCATTTTATGTAAAGAAAGTGCTTCTTAAATAGCTTTATGTGTTTAAATTCAATTTAATTAAATGAAATTTTAAAAATAACTGATGATGATAATATAAGAACTAGTAGTCTTATTGGAGACTCAGCTTGGGCTACACAGGGGTGTAGAAAACAAGGTAAAAGTGGGTTGTGGATAATAATCCCTTCCCTGAAAACTCAGCATTCAATGATTCTGCCAGACAAGTGCCTTAAGTACTTCTGGCACCTTTGAATGGCTCTGGATGAATTTTACTTCCATGACTTTGTCTAGCCGTGTCTCAAGAGGCTGGCTTCAAAAGGAGCAATGCCTAAGGTAAATAATTTACTCCTTTTCTTTTTCTCAGAATACCAAGTAATTTTTTTTAAGCCACAGAAAGCATACTGAGAACACTGAAGGAGGTATTTCCATCTTTTTTAAGTTACACTGAAGTCTCCATGCAAACTCTAGGGAAGTTTACAGCTGGAGAATTTGTTTGCAAGATGCTAAGGGTTAGTGCTCTGTCAGATGTACTTGTAGAATATACACAACTTGAAGTGTTGTGATAACACTGAAAGTATGTTCTGCAATACAAATTTGAAAATGCTTTTATCTCTGAATAAGCCTTTCCATAATAATTACATATTCTCATGGGGATAATAAAAAGTTACAAATACAAGATAACAACAATGTTGTAAGTGATTACTAACAACATTTCCATCAGACAAGAAATAAACTGTATGCTGTTATTCACACAACTTCTAATCAAAGACAAGAATCTCCTGAAAACTGCCAAAAATAAAATGCTCTTTCTGGTGAAATATAAAACTAAGAAATACAACACAACTTTTTAAAATGCAAATGAGCCAGAAGATGAAGATTTTCTATTCATTATATATGACAACATATTATTTTTCAAGCTCAGCAAAGCCCTCAAAAGAGACATACCATACTAGCTTGGGAAAGGCTGTGGTGAGCATACTGATTTTTGCCATTTTCTCCACTCCTTCAAACAGCATACTCTCAGTACCTCTGCACCACAACAGGCAATAAGGGGCTAAAAAATGAAGAGTGACAAGAGAACTAACTCTTGTACATGGAGAAAAGGGAAGTAACAGAACAACCTCTTGAAAACATAAATAAAATTTTGAAATAGTAATTGTCCTTTGAATAGGACAAAGACTCATTTCATTCAGCTCTGTCTAACCCAGAGAAAATGGTTCAACCAAGTATTTGGAAGCAAAGAACCACCACAAAATTTAATTTACAATTGCTAAAATGGCTAATTTGTTAAACATGTTTAACAGATTCACATGTCTAAGAAATATTTTTCTTACTTTTCTGAACACTATAGCTATCCACTTCTCTTTTGCATATTTCCTAGTTGTGCATGAGGTAAGGTAAAAGGCATTTTGGTTAAACTTGTATGTACAACTTGCTTCAGCTGCCAACAGCGCACAAACATAGGACTTCCAACAATTTTTGGAAGAAAACCTACTTTGAACCAACATTACCCTGAGAAGAACATCCCAGCTAGACTAAAATCCATCACCAAGAATGTAATATACACAGAGAGGTCTCTCATGCAAGATACATATCAGATATTTACTAGAGTATCCATTTGCAAGGGTTACTCATTTATTCCAATACTGATTCTTTTCATTCCTTTAAGTAGTTAGTAGCAGTATTTTCAATAGTATACAATAAAACCTGGCAAGGAGCATACAAGAATTTAAATCTAGAACAGGAGGTTCACACTCCTGATTTAAAAATGAAACA
>VZTT01033706.1:2095-18871 GCA_013400855.1 Buphagus erythrorhynchus | reverse complement strand
TTCTGTGAATTCTGTGTGTGATTTATGAGCCAGCACACAAGTAGATGAACAAGAGCTGACCAAGGCCAGCCTGCTGGTGGGTGCAGCCCCAGCTTATGCCCATCTGGGTCTCCAGTGTGTGAGGTATAGGATAAACACATCCCCAGCCACTGGAGGTGCCAGGTGTTACAACTGAGCAGCATTTTCTTTCTGGCTCTCCATTATGTGCAGTTATCCATCGGTTTCATCNCATTATGTGCAGTTATCCACTGGTTTCATCTCTTCTCTCATTGATTTATTGGGGACTTAGTAATGTGTGGCTGAATCAATAAACCCTGCAGTCTCTGGGGATTGATGTGTCTCAGGTCTGCAATCTAAAGCCCCTGAAAGCAGCACCATAAACTTGCTAATCAACACTTCTCACCTTTTGGTGTAAGGCTTTGTAATTCTGGGCAGGTTACAGGTTTCCTGTAGTGCCTCAAATGCACTTTCACAAACCTTTTTCTACCAGAGTCTAGTGTGGCAGGAGTTACATCAGCTTTTTTTTAATTTGCTTTAATGAAGGGAAAAATGGTTCTCCTTCTGAGTATTTATTAAGAGATACAAAGCAGCATGTAATTTGTAATTCTTGTTGCTGTTAAAAACAAACTAATAAGAAGGAAATCTAGTACTTGTATTTAGATCTGATCCTCAATAGTAGCATAGCCATGGGCTGTTTATGCTTGGTCTACATCATCTAGACTAAAAATAGCCTTCCTGTCATTTTATTGGCAGAGTTTTAGCTACTCCTTTAATTCTGTTTAAAAATGAATAGAAAGAAAGACAGCATAAATATTGAATGCATGCAGATATTTCAGTAACTAAAAGGAGATTCCTGATGCTTTGAAGAGCTCTGTAATTAAATGGAAGTCATATTTTGTTTAAGAGGGATTTCTTAAATCAATATAGTCTTCAAAAGTGTTATGTTAATTTTTGTATTTGTATCATTAAAGTAGCTACTTTTAAACAGCTATATATATTAAAATATATTTGTTTTAGTACTGTCCTGCTTAATATTTATTCTTTTTAGATTTCCTTTACATTTTGATAAGAAATTACTGGTGAGGTATTTAATTTCTCATCAGTTAAATGGGAAGCCACATTTTTTCTTATTTTTCTGTTAATAAAGTGAGTTTTTGCAGAATAAGAAGACAAGTCACTACTGCCTGCTAAAATCTTCAGCAATAGCCTGAAAATTTCAGGCTTATATGGTTTTTGAAAACCTGTGGAAACAAGGAAAGGAAAACTGGCTTTTTTGTGTTCTGTCTGTCCTATAAAAACATGGGCTGCTTTAGAAACTTTCAAGGCCACAGTCACGTTATGGAAAAGACAGTTTTGAGGTGGAAGTATGTCTCTGATGATTTTTTATTGATTTGAAAAGGGCATTTAGACTTTGAAAAAGCCATGAAAATTAGATTCAGGCTACTGAAACACCCCCAAATCTACAAAGGAGAATTTTTACTGTGTTAGTAGGGTAAGGCTCTATGACAGAAACATTGCAGTGAAAGGATTTTGTCAGTGGATTACCTATAATCTCATATAAGAAGCACTTCTTCCTCTGTCTGAGCTAAAATTCTATTTGTACCATGGTCTTTACTACCTCTGCACCTCCATTTTTGTTCACCCACACCCTGATTTGTATTTGCATCCTTTAGGACAGTATTATCCTGCACATTCAGTGTAGTTGTCTGTGCTCACATAAATAGGAATAACTGGAATACTTTCTTGTAGCTTCTTTGATTTTCATTATTTTTTGTTTCTCAGGTTTTCATCCTGTAATTCTGTTGTTACTTTACAAATTGATCAAAAAAATCAGCACTTAATAGATGCATTTGAAAGTAACTTCTGTTGCTTTTATGGAAGGTTGGTGGTGATGTTACAAATGAGGTGATGAAAAGAGAAGCAATTAATATTGTAGTTTTTACATTAGAGCATCCAAAATAAAGTAAATAGTTGCAATCCATCTGTTGCAAGTGCCTGGCACTGACATAGGGGGTATATCAGTTTTCAGAACTCATAATCAAAACAGAATATTTGCTAGTGAAAATTATGCATAACTGGAGTGGTTTTATGCATACAATCTAGACTTCTGGTAAAAATATCTCTAAGTAAAGCAGAATTTGTGCAAATTCTGGAATAGTCCCTTAGCGATCTTTTTTACTGTGAACAGTATCACTATTTCTATGACATTATTAGTATTCAAACTATTTTATAACCTTTTTTTTTCAAAAAGAGGAAGTATGATTCCATACAAAATTACATTCCTAAAAGATTTCATGTTCCAAACATAAAAAAAATATTATAAAATCACTTTCTATCTTGAAAAATCAAACCAGCTATTCTTGTTTCAAGTTTCATCTAATATATTGTTCCGTGTGGTTGTATGATAAACACATTATTCCTTGAACAGGAATTAAGAGTAAAGCTGCCAGGAAGGGGTTTTGTTGTCAGAGTAGTTCCCGCCTCATGTTTTGTAAGAGATTTCATGGTCCCATTGTAAAGAGTGGATGATTTAAAACGTGTTCCCAAGATAAACTTTCCCATTGTCATTAATGAGGATGGATAATACTGAGTGACAAGTGCATTAGGAATGACACAGAAAGAGCTGTTAGATTTGTCAGAGCGTATCACTTCAGGCAATGAAACTTGAGGACATTCTCTTTTAGCAATTTTTTGCTATTTATTTAGAGAACCAAGGATTGTGATTGCTCACACAGGTGGATTCTACTGTTTAGTTCATTAAATATTTAGATAACTTTGGGAAGGTAAAGGTGATAAATATGAGCGTTGTACTCCACTGTGAGGGGCACAAGTGGTTGCTTTGCTTACAGATAATTCAACAAAACTAATACACTGTTTATTTGTTTTTAAAATGTTTATTTGGTAGATAATTTTTTAATTTGCAATACTCTGAATGGGAGTATTTTAAAGTTATGTAATAAGAAATGCTCTGAACTGTCATAGTGAAGCTTCTGGGATAAAGAAGCCTAAAATTAGGACACAATCCATGTAATTTACATTGACTTAAAAATTGTATTTCTCCATAGAGCAAGACTTTTTAAATATTTATCTCTGAATAATTAATAATGTATGACTTTTTCTGGTGTTTAAAACCCTTCCAAACTACAACATGCCTATCAATTTCCATTTTGAACATTCAATTGGTCACTTTTTCGCCTTGATTCATCTTGCCTGGCTGCCAACCAAATTGTGCCTGTGTGTACCTCCTTGACACTAACAACGGCTGAGTTTCAGTTCGTTTGCGTGCAGCATTTCCCAGGCGGCGGTTTGGGGCTGGGATAAACATTCTATCATCACTGCACACAACTGATCTGCCTCAGCCACAGCAGCCCCTGATTGGAATTGCATCTGACAATTCACCTCTCCTTGGCGTGCCTGAGGTGAACAGAGCTCCAGACCATCCCCGGAAGGGCAGAGCAGCTCCTCCATATGTTGGGGAGGATCCTTTTATTTGTGTCAGGAGACTTTTTGCAAAGCATGTATAGGCAGAGATTTTTTTTTTTTTTTTTCCCCTAGACTTCCTTGTTTGCAGATGCTTGGCTGCTGCTTTCTCCTAAGCAAAGCACTTTGCGTTTGTGAAGCATTTTGGGATCTTTGTTTCATCAGAGCTCTTCCTCTGAGATGAACCAGGGCAATATTGGATATATAGGAGATAAAAATTCCAGAGGGATGTGAAACAGAAATTAGTTTTGATTAGAATTCATAGAGCAGTAGTGTTGGTCAAACATCAGGCAAAGTACCTGTTACTCTGTTGACCATTACCAAAACTTACAACTGCTTGGAGCATTTGGATAACACAGAACTTGAGAAAGAATGAAAAAGCAAAATTTCTTCTGTCTGTCATATAAGAAATCTTTTAATTTTTTTTCCAAACTGTGTATTTATTCATATTGTCTATTGTTACTGGTTTAAAAACCCGACTGTACAAATATGATCTGACAAAACAGACCTTTTATTTCTCGGTAAAATTGCTCAAATTATCTTCAGAGTAAAAATCTTTCTAGGATTCCTTTTTGAAAACTCTTGTCCTTTTTGTATGAGTTCACTTTTATCATAATATTTTAAGTAACAGCCTACATCAGGAGTGCTGCTTTTCATTAGTGATGTGTACTAATGCTTCATCAGATATGATTAATTTTCAAATGCAACCTTTCTGAATAGTTAGAGTAATAAAGTTCTATTTCCAGGTAGATAATTTCTGTGTAATTTTCTTCTATAGTTTCCATATATTGAGTTAAAAGATACACTGTTTGGATAAATAGGTCCCTTCCAACTGCAGATATTCTATGATTCTGTGATAATGCAGTTAGAAAACACTGATGAATTGCACTCTGGGATATGTTTTGATTTCTCACTGGTTTGTTCAACAGCATGTTTTTGCTGGTATTTTTGTATTTTAACAGAAGCACAAAGATCCACAGTCAATTTGTCCTTTCAAATAAGTACAGCCCATTCCTGTTGCTGAAAAGGGGAGTGGCAGTGGCACTCTCATAAAGGCACGACTATCAGCCTAATTTTCTCTCTCTCACAAGTCATACTTTTCTCCTTAAAACTGAAGTACATTTTTTAAAGTACTTTCATTCAGCAGATTAAGTTCAAACTGAATTAGTAATCTTTTTGAAATGCTTGACAGCTGAGTATTGTGCAGGTACCTATCTTAGTTGTGGGGAGGAAGCTAAATAATATGGGTACCATGGCTTTCTTCAGCATTTCCAGCCAACAAGTCCAGAAGAATCAGCACCCTTTTGAATATATAAATCATTTATCTTAGTAACCAGCTGCTCTGAAGGCAGGAAAGAATTAGTCAGCCACACAGCCATGCTCAGTTCACCTGTTACAGTAGCAGTGTACTAAATATACCTATAATTTATGTCCTGCTTTCCATATTTGATCATTTATTTATTTTAATTGATTTCATTCTGATTATTTTTCCTTTTAGTGTCCCTCTGTGGCCCAACACAGTGTCCTGTGTAGGTGCTGGTCACTCTAAACCTGCTGTCTTGGGGACAGAAAGCAGTGTCACCATGTCAGACCTGGCAGAGCACCCACCCACAGCTGTTTGTGTCATATTGCCTTGACACGTTGCACTCCTTTGGGGAAACTGTTTGGGTTCTGGATGGTTCCAGAACTTTTGTTTTGTTCCCTTTGGTATTAACCATGACTTCTTAAAAAATAACTTCTTAAATTCTTAGTCTGGATTTGAGATTTTTTTGTGTGTTTCTTTCCTGTGCAACGTCAAAAGCTTTAGGCTATGACTTGATGTAACGACCTTCCTGACATATAATAGTTCTTGTCCACTCAGAATGAACAGTTGTCCTACAAAAATGAGACTTTTGTCAAGCCTCTGCTATTGTATATTAAATACCTGCACTGGTTTTATTGTCTATAAAGCAAAGTTAGAGGGGTTTGGAGGCAGCAGAGGAATTCCATCCTGTTACCATTTCATTGCCAGAGGAATTAAGGGACAGGGATTTGAACTGTGGGGGTCTGCAAATTCATCAACAGTTAAAAGTAAATGAAAATTATCATATCATTTTCAAGATAACCAGCAATCCTTTAAAAATATTCAATAGATACTTTTTTTTAATAATTTTCTCAATCTAATTGTACACTGAAATTTATTACAGTTGTCTTCTCACACCCAGTTTTGCCCTTATCACCAGCTAGTTCTGACCTCAGGAGCTCTAAATGTGCTTATGTGCAATGCCATTGAACATTACATTTTAAGATGAAACTGCAGTTATTTGTAAATCTGGTCTGTAATTCAAGGTAGGCTTCCTCATCAGTTTCCATATCTACAATGTGGTGGCTTGTAACCCTTTTGTTATTCTAGAAGTAATAAGAGATCATTACAATGCCTTTGTATTACAGAAACATAAGTTTTAAATCCTCTTTAAATTAGATTAGTGCTTTCAGAGACTGAAACTAGAAGAGACTTTCAAACTTCTACGTAAAAAAAATAGTAATTTTTATAAAAGAGAATGTGTAATGCTCTCTATTGCATTAATAAAGATTTCCACATCATCGATCCTTTGAATAACTCTTCATAAACCACACGTAAATGCAATTCCTGAGATACAGCAGATGTTTGGAAAGTGTCAATTTAGACTTTCAATTGACTAAAGACCTTATGTCTTCATCAAGAGAGCTACTGGAAAATACTTAATTAGCAACATTCTTACTATTAGTTTTAATGTTGGGATGTACTTTCCATACAGTTTCAATGTAAAAATGGAGTAAATGTAACTAAATGTAAAGTGCTAGATCAGGCCACGTGGGCAGCAGTTGGGAGGTGTGTTTGTTATATAATGCTGTTTGTCTTTGAGCTGTGATCACTGTGCTTTGACTGATGTTCCCATTCATCCTGTACTCCTCTTCACTTCCTGCCTTCCTCATCTTTCTTTTAAAAACCATGATAGGAAGATCCTGCTCTTCTTAAAGACTGGACTAGATCCTCTCCAGAGGTCCCTTCCAACCCAAACCATTCAATGATTCTGATTCAGACCAAGACACCTAATATTGGAATGCCTTCAGCAGCTGGATTAGTGCCTGAGCCTCTTTACTGCTGCACTTGATTAGCAACCAAACTCTTGGCTGGCTATTAATATGAACTCATTAACAAAAGAAAGCCTGATAGTCAGTCTTATGTCCTAGAGATTCAAAGGAGGATTCTCTGTCCTCTGGGATGGCAGTTCAGCTGACAAACAGAACTTCAGATCAGGCTGCTTCAAATGCTCTGGGCACTGCCACTGACTATTTTCTGAATTCCTTGGCAACAGAGAGTCCTTGTGACTTAATAGTGTTGATTTGCCAAAAGAAATGCAGTCTCTGGTTGGAAAACTACTGTTTGATGAATTGTTTCATTTAGCTACAGTTGGTGAAAGTTCCACATAACATTAAAAATTCTAGGCTTATACTTAGATGTCTTTGATTCTTCACAGAGCACACGAAGACAAAGACACAAAAAAGCTTTTGCACAGACTGAAACCTGTTCCTCATGAATATTCAAAGAACTGGCTTCAATCACACAGAACAGAAAAAACATATCAATCCAACCACTTTTATTGATATTACTACTGATTCAGGTGTTTCATCATGCTGCCTTTCCTCCTTTCAGCACAAGTCTATGAATAATTTCTTATTTCTGGATTGTTCACCCTCAGTCTTGTGCTGCTTTAGCACTTATTTTGGAGAGAGGTCTGCTTAGTACCATCAAATCTTGCTGCAGATTATGTAAGACAGTTGACTTATGGACACTGTCACCATTAAACACTTAGTTAATTTTGTCTTTCTGCTGCTACAAAGTGTCCCTGTCCTTTAGGCACCCTGGTTCCATAAAACTGCTTTAAAAGAACACAAACCCGTTGTCAGTGGAAGGCAGGAAGCAGACCTAAGAGGCAAGCATTCTTCCTGTAAGAGTCTCTCTGTCCACAACAGAAATATGTTGGCCCACCTTGAATGTATGGTTCATTTGTGAGTTCATATCCAGAATGATGATTTTAGCATCTCTGTCCTCATTTTTAAGAGGATTTTTGCTGTCTTTTGATACACAGAACATCTGCTTCTGTGTGTCATCAGAGATACATTCATTCCATAGAGAGTCAAGACTATTGTTGTTGGACTTGTCGTAGTTCCAGAAGTTTTTCCCAATGTACTGGCAGGCAGCAATTGTTCTTTAAATTAGCCTACCTCCTTCTCAGGACACAGAAGGCTGATTGATGAGGAACAGTCAACATAGTGCCTGTACAGGAGAGCTTAGCTCTAAGGGTGAGCAGCCAAGGGGTGCTCTCTGATGTCTGGGCTCTCAAATGTATTAGGGCAAGGATGGCCAAAGTAGTTGTGAGACCATGCCTTCACCAAGGTAGGTTTCAGACTGGGAGCACAGGCAGTTGAGGGTCTGGCTTTCCTTCCATCATTCCATCAAAACATACCACATGATACACAATGTCCTGTAAATGGCAGCAGGTACCAGGTGTGCAAACCTAGTTTCAACTCATGTACTCAGACACTTCCATTCTAAAAGCAGTTATTGGCATTTGTGAAGCTCTGCTGTTCAGACAGTCATAGATAGCACACACACACACCCCTGGAACATTCTGTGTGTTTCTATTTCATGTGCAGCTGGTGGCCTCTGCATGGGGACACTGCCTGTGCAGTGCTGGTGTGCTGAATGCTGCAGTCTGCTGGGGCTGGGCTGGGCTGTTTCAGAAATGCAGGAGGGCCATGAAGCACTTGGTGAGTTGTGCCTGCAGTGCCCAAGGTGTATCCTTTGAAGGCCTTCCAATAAATACCTACCTTTATCCTTTAACTAGCCTCTGTTCTAGGTAGCCTCTCCAGGCTTCAGTGTCACAAAAGAAACAGCTGTTTGCCAGATCCCTGTCCCCATTTCTTCCACCTTCCTTGCAGAAAGGTTCAGATTTTTGGTATCACAGCCATGGCAGGCTCCAAATAACCACACAAACAATGAGCACATCTCACTGTTAAAGTGCTCCTCTCTTTCCTTTGCAATGAAGTCCCTTCTTCAGTCCTTCAGTTGGAAGGGTGATCTGCTGCTTTGTTGAATGAACCAGGTTCATTTGTTCTCCTAAGTCTATCATCAAACCCCGGATGTCTTAGCTGGACAAAGGTTTGTTCCTGATCTAACTCTTCCAGTGTCTCTCTCTGTCTCCCTTTTTTATAAAATCCCATTTTCCTTAGACTACCTCCTCCTCCAGCAGCCCCTCAGGAACCTTCCATTTTTTTCCTTTATATGGTTGCCTTCTTCATCTTTGCCAAGTCCTGCAACAGTCAAAAACTTCTTGTGCAACTGAGATGTACATGAAGAGAAAAACCCTTGCATTTTCTCCTGTTTCTTCTGCAAAGAGAAGAGGAAAAGGGAAATAAAAGTCAAGGTTAGGAGAGAAGCTGGAGAAGAGTTTTACAAGTTGTGTCTTTTGACCCTGTTTGCTAGTACAGGTGAGACTGTGCAAAGAAAATTAATTATACTGTGGAGAGAGATACACAAACACATACACACACCCTGACCCTGCCTCCAATCCTTTGGCTGCCTCAAGGATAATATTTTACAGCTTCACTGGGATGAGGCTGGGAGAGCTTTTCAAGCTAACAGTGCCAGTCCTTATCTTCTTAAGCACACAAAAGTCAGTGATTTGCTGTGTTAGGATTTCATCAACATAATCTGTCTTAGATTAGTTCAGCATGTATGTTCTATGATACAAGACGTTTTGATAGAAGAGGACATTTTTGAGGAATTTTTGAACTAGTGTAATGAGACATTTTGGGAATTTTCATATGCAAAGCATCCCAAACTTAAGAAGAGAAAACAAGAGAAATTTCACATATACAGGGTAGGTATGCTGCTGTTTAGGATACTTAAAGTGATGTTGAATTGCAAGGAACTTGAAAATTAAGATATGTGCTTTGTGTTTGCTTCATCAGTAAAAAATGGGATAATTAAGGGCTAGAACGACATTGGTATTGCTAACCAAAGCACTGGACTAGAAAAATAATCTTTGCAGTAATGTTTAGAATATGTCTGGATTTATCAAGATGATAAAGAAAAAGACTGGAGAGAAATAATTCAGGTCTTGGTAATAGAGACAAAATATATAGACCAAGAAGAAAGGTTACCTATTAGGAGTGTTTTTCAGGAAGTATTGCTTTCTTCTTCATTTTTATGATGCTATTTAACTTTTGAGAAATGAACTGTGACAATCTGAGTTTGCAGTGTCTAAGTGCTAGAGTTACATTATTATGAGCTATCACATTATCTCTTGAATTAAATCTCTTTGTATCTCTTATCATAGTCAGTATTATGTAAGTCTTGGATCTGTTCAGGGATTTTTGATGTTTCCACTTCTTGTTTTGGAACAAGGTTCCAAAGTTTGGAACTTGGTTCCTTGTTCTGACTATCAGCTATGAGCTGTTGGGTTCTGTGCAAGAATACTGCATCTACCATGACTGTTAATGGAAATTTGATTGAGGTCTCATCTGATCTGGAAGTACAGTTTTCATGAAGCATGCTTTCCCAAACACACAACAGCCAGTGTCAGCTGGATCTGTGTGTCCTGGTAGCCATAACATAAATGATTCATAAAAAGCAAGTGACATAAGCAATGCAGTTGATTTGTGTCTTGATTGGACTATAAATGACACTTGAAGTGTATGATTTCAGAGCCCTGTGGAGCAAGTGATGTGAGAGCTAGCAGGAATATCAGACTGAGCCCTGAAGAATTCCTACAGCAGCCTGTACCTAATGGCAGAGGATTGCATTATCAGGCTGAAGTTCATCTTGGGCATGGGTTCCAGGGCATTCTAGCTCAACCCTGTGGATCAGCCTATTCTTCTGGACTTCTGCCTTTAGAGGAGCTGTGTTCTGGCTGTAGGCAGTTTCCATGTGGTCATTCACTCTCTGTGGTAGCCTGCATGAGCACTTCCATGCTCAGCTTTGTCTGAAACTCAGATGAAGGCAGAAAGTTGTCTAGAGTGTGACTCATTTGTCATTGCCTGATGCAGTGGGTGGGAGGAGGTAAACCACCACAGGTTCTTTGGGGTGAAAAGGTTTTTAGGCTGTACTAGTTTTTCCTCTAATCTGCAGACTATAAAAGTAGTGAGAGGTAGCAATAGGGTAAGAAATTAAAGGAATCTGAGCTGACAAGGCTAAATACTTGTTGGGGTATGGAAGAAAAGAGAAAGGAAAAAATAAGGGGTTTGGTGATTTTTACTGAAGACTTGAGGACAGAAGAAAACACTACACACAGAAAGAAAGTTAGGACATGGACAACAACAAATTAGGTCTTCAGTTAAGATTATTAACTCTATAATAGGTTTTTAATTCATTTTTTCTAACAGTGGCAAGGACAGTTTTTAGGTCACCCTTGCCTAGCAGAAAGGCAGTGATTGTAATTCATTGAGGACAAGGTGGGCTGTATTTTTAAGATGCTTGTTCTGCTCAGATGTCTTGGTTTGTCTAGTAAATTTGTCCAGGTTTGTCAGATCTATAGAAAAAACAAAGTGCTATCTCAGTGGTTTTAAATTAATTTGTGCTTGCGACTGGGATTTAACAGTTCCTTTGAAGCAATTATTATTTTAGTACAAGTGTATATGAGATGCTACCTGTCAATGAGCACCTGGGGAATCCTCAGTATGCAGATCACTGACCTGATAAACTGAAGCAGCTCCAAGGGAGTTGTTATGGTCTGTCACATCAATGAGTATTTAGGGACTCTTTAATATGTGGATTATTAGGACAGTAAAAACGTCTGCAGCCCATTGTGTCAGTGCAGCTGTTCCACATGAGTGTTATTGCACAGCCTCACAAATGTTGTAGAAAAGAAGTTGACTAAGCTTATGTAGTAGCCATGGATTTGCATTAAACAAGTGGACTTTTTTAACCTTTTCCCAAAAAAAAAAAAAAGCAGTTTAGGCATTAATGCTTATACTAAACTGGTTGGGTTTGGAGACTGCATTCATAAAAATTGCCATTTTTCAATTACACATCAGGTGAACAAGAAATTTCCATATTGAATTCTGTGCCAACTCCTTCCCTATTTTTTTATCTGCAGTGTAGGAGGTAAACAGCAAAAGAACAGCAGCTAAACTTCTTAATTTACAGCAGTGACTGATACCAACCTGGAACACATCCTGGCAAGGAGACTGTCTGACCTGTGAAACTAATTTCCTTGGTGCAGCATTCAAAAATTAATTTGTGTCAAACAAANAATATTTCATTTTTAACAGATTCTGAAACACTGCTCCAAAAAAACTAAAACCTGTTTTTAACTATGCTAGCAAATATAGCTGATAAGATAAATGAACAAACAAATGATAAATCAAATAAATAAAGTTTGGTTATCTTAGTGAAGATGCACACAAGATGATAAGGCAAGACTTTGCGAACATCACGATTATTTTCCTGAATAAATTTCTCACACAACTTAACTTCAAATTTTGCATTTCAATAACAGGTTAGAAAGGTCTAACTAGCACCATTTTTACTCATGCCCATATGATACTGCTATTTGTAAAAATTGTGTGTGCCTAAGAAGAAGAAATACATAATAAGGTAATGAAGATGACAAAGCTGCTAGTGTGTAATTAATACTGTGAATATGGAATGTAGGTCCAAAGTCCTTCATTTCTAAAGAGCTGTTGCAATTTTTTTGACTGGATTTTTTTCTCCAGGTAATTAATACGAGAAAATGCGTAGTACTGAACTTAAGCGGAAAAATTTTAAATGGTGTTTACTTTCATGTGTATTTACATCTGAAGGGATGTTGTATAGATGGAGCATGAAATTGCAGGTTTTGATGTCAGAATTTTAAACATGATTTTTCCATTTGTCAAAACCTTAAAATGCAAACGCGGTTTTCAAGTAGATGGCCTAAAACTGCTGAAAAGCTGCCGGGTCTGTGGTGGTCCCTCCCCTGCTCCCTGGCTGTCACAGGGGAGCTGTGGGACACAGGAGAGCACGTTCTGCTCGTGCTGTTGGAAGAAACCCACCCTAAACACCCTCAAAGAGTCTGTACGTTGTTCCCAAGTGCTCAAAACACATCTTAAGTCTAATGTTTTAACTGAACAGTAGAGAAAAATAATGTGCCTTCCTTAAAATACCTTTACATACAAAATCTGATTCCATCTCTTGTCATTCTTTGTAAAATCATGCAGAGTAGTTCAATCTATTTTTCACTCAAATTAACACTGAAATAATTATGCAACTGCAGATTTAGTTTTATAACTGCCAACAGTGCAGTTATAAAGATTTATATTATAAAGTTATAAATATTTGGGGGCTTTTCCCCCAGGTTGTTAATAAATTAAATTTGGATTTTGAGCTTTCTGAATTCAGATTTGAGAGGCTGAAGATGTAGTGGTAACATTTTAAGCAGTAAATGCTAATTTTTGCCTCTTAAACTGAGGCAAGCTGTGAAAAGCAAAGACTTATTAGGAAGAGTTGTCAGCAAAAGTTTACACCTTTGATCTACAGTGAGGTTCTCAAAATTTCCAGCATTACATTTCTTATTTGAAAAAATATTCCATTATGTCTGTTACTGACACTCTTAGAAAAACAAGTGTCATAGTAACTGCCAAATTAAAAAGCAATCGATGCAATGAAATATTACTAAAAATAACAAGTTACTCTGTCTGCTGGAATAATAGGAAATTATCACATTAAGCACATTATCAGGATAAAAAAATGAACAATCTGTATACATTACAAAAAATTTATTAATTTCGTTAAGCAGACCAGATTCAGAACTTTTCCAGAGTCAGTTTACAATTAGAAGTTTCTTGTGAACTTGATATTTAAATGAAAATTACTTATGTTTGCATTGCTATCTCAATGACAGTGATAAAATTTGCTTAGGAGAGGTTAATCAATGTTCACGATGAAATTCATACAAAAATGCATTTCACTGTCTATTGTATATTCAGTGTATATTCAGTGGGACAGAAAACCTAGACCTTGTATTTTTTTGTAGTTTTCTGTCTTTTGAAAAGATTTAAGTAGCTTTGTTTATGAATGAAATTATTTATTTTAGTTTAGGAATTTGGACCTCAGTTTCATTCTTCTATCAAAAAGGAAAATACAGATCCCACAATCAAATTACAGCCAGAACTTGTAACGTCAAAGATTAGAAGTTCACTCTGTGAAAACTTATCTATTGCAAAATGGGAAATAACAGTTAAGAAAACAATTCCTTTGCTGGTTTATAGGAGATATTAATATTTTTTTATGTGATTACCCATTAAAGCATACTGATTCTCTTTTATGTTTTTACTCAATTCATTTTTAACCAAAATGCAGAGTAAAACCAGATGGAAGAAGTCATTATTTGTAATAGCACTGAAAACAGCAAATGTTTCAGGATATACATGCAAGAGGTTTTTGTCAATATTATGCCACATATGAATAATTCATTATTGAAACAGTGCTACACTTTATAAATAAATAGCCATCTGCAGTATCATATGCCATAATCCTACAAATACTGACACCAATGAGCAATGTTTTACATGTCACTAACTCAGCAGTAGTGTTCTGATGTTAAAGAATTTTAGTTCTAATTTAGAAAGAGTCTGTAGGCTAATCAGCAACTTCTTCAGGCCTGAATTCAGCATATTTAGAGTAAAAATAACCTCAGTTGTTATTTCTGCTAGGTGCCATCACTAGTTCTACCCAAGAAACTGGGAAGAATGAGGACATTTGCCATCAAAGGGATGTTAAAATAGCATATTAAGAGTTGTGGTCACTTCTGTTTTGATTTCTGGTCCTTGGGATGTTAAAGGTGTTAAGTGTTAGAGCAAATAGCAGTGTGGTCTTGGCTTCAGTTCCTGCTGTACATGGTCACTCCTTGTGGTGGTTCCTGCCTTACCTGTAACCCACAGGTGCCCAGGCCAAGACCAGCTATTGATCCAAAGGAAAAGGCTGAAATATTCTGGCCATCTGCCACGGAAAATGCAATTTTGGATACTGCTGTCACAAGCAAGTCTGGCAGGATTGCACATATGAATGTAGCCAATTTTCAGTGAGAGCATCAATAGCTTTATTTTGGCTTGAAGTGACAATGTTTTCCAGGTTAAGTGAATTTCCTCTTTAAATAAAATCACTTTGGTTACTTTTCTCTTGGAAAAATTAGGCTGTGCCCAGAATCTGAGCCATGTGAGAGACTGTGTGGTGCTCCCAGAGACTGAGACTGAGGCTCTCTGTGCATCCATGATGCCATGTGGTCTCACATAAACACAGAGTTGCAACTCCAGGTACTCTCCCAAGCACCCAGTGAGTTCACACAACTTTATCTCACCACTATTTTTTGGTCTTTGCCCTGGAGAAGTGGGAAAAAACATTCATTACAACTGCAGATGGTCCTGCCTCAGGGGTAAGGGAGACAGCACATATAGGCATGGTCATTACCCTCACTTTCCTCACATTTCCTTTAACTCAAGTAATGATTTTGTGTCCCAATGCAAAATGGTCATTTTGCATAACACAAATTTCAGAAATAGACTAGATCAGAATTGTAATAGTTTCAATTACTGCTGAAAGATTTCTTCATCTTTTCCAGATACTCACCCATTTTGCCTCATTTTAGCTTTCATGCTGGTTATCACAAAACAGATCTTTCAATTAACTTTCCAGTACCTAAGGTCTGTGTCTGACAAATGATCATGGTCATAACACGTTGTCAGTCAACTTCATGCATTAACTGTTTCAGAATAATGTGCACAAATAACATGAGAAGTGCTCCTCTGGCTGGTTCTGAATACATCCATCCAAGCTCCAGGGAGTCACAGTTGATATCCATAGCTGTGACAGTCTTTCTCCTATTCCTTCCCACCCATCTTCATTCTGCCTTTGATGATGGGGTATCTTTTCCCTGGAAAGCCCAGGGAATGTTCTTTGGAGACCACCACATAGCTTCCTCCTGTGTGGTAGGGAGCAGGTTTTAGTACAACAGCTCCCTGTCCACCAAGGACTCTCTTCTAAATTAATGATGCTTTGTGAGAAATGCTGCTTGCAGCTCCCTTAATGCAAATGCTCATGGGGAAAGGACTTCAAGGGAGAAAAGGGTAAGGTACCACTTTTCTGGTTTCTGCAGGGCATGCATTGACAGCAGCATTTATGGATTTTGCCATGACTAAGAGGTAAAATCTCTCTAGGTAACATTTGTCTAGGTTTTCATAGAGTGGATTTTGGTAGATAACATACCTTGAGGGTGAACCATTACAGGTAATTCATCTTTCTTTCTTCTATTTGTTAAACACTGTGCATTGTAGCTTTTAAAACCATTGAGAGTAATTTCTACTGAGAAATGAGAACTGTTACCAGATAAAGATCTAAGGGACAACGTTGTCATCCTCACATGGATACTTGATCCATGTGCTGTTCTGTAGAGCAGCAAAACTACCATGTATGCAAATGGGGTGAAACAGCCTTTGCATGAGATGAAGCTGCAGAGCAGAGGTCTGGACTCATTTGTGATTGCATCTATATGAAAGCCTTAACATTGAAATGAGGTCCAGATATGAACCTGTTATTTGATAACTGCACTTCACCATTGAATGTTGCCCTGTAAAGCAAGATGACAAAATATCTAAATCATATGTGTATTTCAAGATGCCTTCATTTCTGTTTATGTAAGTGCAAAAATATTTTTTTGTAATGTGCAATGAGGATTTTAATAAATGCTTGAAAATGGATTTCTTAATATGCTCATTATGTTTCTGAGCCTGCTAATTCTTTAAGGAAATGAAGAAAAAATAATGAAATTATGTTACACAGGTACTTAATTTTTTTTTATCTCTGATACTACTCTGGTAATTAATGTCTGGTTTATGCAAACTAGACGATATCTCTTACTGGACACATTACTGTCAAGAAAATATTACTTGCCTTAATTATCAGTAATGAAGCAGGGATAAGCTGCTCACTTAGATATAATATATCTAATGACCTTTTCAGCTAAAGGTTATGATGAAAGGTATCAGTTTCACAAATTAAGCCTCATTCAGTTTCTAGCCTTTGTCTAGATTAATGTTTGGAGGATGAGTTTTAAAGTCAGACATAAATTGTGTTTGGTGTTTAAAATTGATTTAGTGTCTTGCTTTTAGTACATCATTTTCTCTCATATAAATTACACCAAGCCTCATTTTTATCTTCATGTTTTATTATGAAAGCCAAGAGTTAAGTCTAGTCTTGTCTTATTAACTACGGCTGTATATTTTGACAATAGTAAC
>VZTT01033701.1:23559-37094 GCA_013400855.1 Buphagus erythrorhynchus | reverse complement strand
CAGGCCTGAGGAAGGACTTGTATGCCTTAGAGCTGGGCTTGTTTCTACAAATACTTTAGGTGATCCAAAAGTTTCTTTACAGCCTTTACTTGAAACTGTGGTGCAGCTGAAGAGGCAGGCAGGAGTGGATAGTGTTATAGGCAAGGTGGAGCTGGGCACGGGGGATGTCTGCTGTCAGCAACCCTGGGAACCCCTGGGCTCATGCTATTCCATGGACCTTAGGTGTGTGCATTTGGGCAGCCCTGTGAGCATGGCATCACCCCAAATATGTGTGTTGCTGACTGTTGCGTGAACAAGGCTGTGTCCTTGTGTTCCTACGGCTGGGCTGCACATGGTTCCCTCTCCTCCCAGCACTCCTGCGGGTGAGGAAAGGCAGGGGGTGTGAAAAGGTTTGTGTTGCCAAAAGAATTAACACCCTCCTGTTGTGCCCTATAAATCTTCTGAGTGTTAGAGGTTGGCCTTATCCCCCTGTGTTATAGTTTAATGGTTTCCGTTAGCAATAACCTGTCCCTGTGTTCTTGGTTATTGATTTAAGGTTTGTTGTGGAGAGTGTGAGAGTTGCAGAAGGGTGTTTTCCTGCTGTCCAGCCAGTGGCAAAGGCACTGTTGCAAAGAGGCAGAAGCATGGAAAGCAGTGCACTGCTCTCTGGAAGCATGGGTGCTGGTGAGAGCTGTCTGGCAAGAATTGGGGACAGTGACAAGGAGCAGCACTTGGAGCACATGCTTTGCCCTGGCAGGCAAGCCAGAGGTGAGGAGCAAAGCTGAGGCTTTGTAGGGACCCCAGTTCTCATGGAAACAAATCTGCTTCACCATAGGACAACCAACCTTCCTCCCGCAAGCAGCAGCATCCTGTGCTGCCAGTGTGAGTGGCTCTGCCCCGAGGTGCAGCAGCCCATGGCTAGGAACCACACAGGGGGTGTTTTCCAGGAGGTCACTGAGCAGAGCTGGGGTTTTCAGTCTGTTTCTCTTCAAAGTACTCTCAGCCTTTCACCTTCTGTTCCTGCTACAGACTCCAATCTCCAGCAGTTTTCCCTTCTTGCACCAGGCCCTATTATCTACAGTCTTCTTCTGGAACAAATCTCTAAGGGATTGATACTGATTTCACATCTTCCTTCTCCCTTTCCCTTCCCATTCTCTCTTGCATTAGTATATTCTGAACATAATCTCCAAGCCAGAAAGCAGCCAGAAGAGCATCAAAATTGGTCTTTCATAGTGGGTAAAACCCGCAAGATGAGGGGCTTGTGCTCTGTGCATAAGCTGGTTTGGAGCCCATATGCAGAAGGCAGTGGGGCAGCAGGAGAGTCTGACAGCAGCACTCCTGTACATCTCTGCCCAGAGCTGAAGGCTGCACAGCCCTTGTCCTCATTGCTTTGCAGAGCTCAACATTTCCTCAGCAACAGCAGAGTCCCTTATCCTCAGGAAAGGTTATTCTGGGACCATGGAGCTGGGTGCTGCCAGGTGCAGAGTACCCACATTTCTGTGAGGTGGGTGTGCTTTCCCACACTTAGGATATTCACACTTAAGATGTTCAGCATACTCATCCTGAAAACTGACAGGGAGCCCTGTGGGCAGAGGTGCTAGGCAGGAACCTGGCTATGGTCCTTGCTGTTGACACCCATTCCAGTCCCTGGGACCACCAGTCCTTGATATTCAGACTTCCTCAACATACCCAAGGGCTCAGAGCTCCTGACCCAAATCAGAGCTTGCTGCTGTGGCATATCTGTGCCACCCCAACCTGGGTTCCCTCCACTGGGAGCCTCACAGGGGTCCCCAGCTCCAGGGTGCCTGTTGAGAGTGGCCATGGCAGTCTGGTGCTGGGATTGATGCAGGTGGGCTCATAGGAGCCCCAGAGAGCTGGGAGAGGTGCTCATCCCACTTTGGCATGCAGCACCTGCAGGTTTGGGGCTCCCTCACTACACCACACTTTCTCTGCTCTCTTACATACTCCTCATCCCAAATCCCTGCTTGCCTGCTTGCAAATAAGCCCTGGGGGTCAGCCAGTGGTTGTGTATCCTTTAAATCTGTGTTTGTACAGCTGAGAGCTTGGGTTAATGCCCCTGTTCCCTCTTACAGCCGCTGCTGCAGTTACTGTGTGTGCTTGTGTTCACACTGGGCAGTCCTCTAAGTGTCACCCTGTAGTCCAGTGCCTGAAGCTGGGAGTAAACATGCAGTGAACATACTGTTGGTGCCTCTAGTCTGGACACCTGCTCCACTCACCTCACAAATCAGGTGCTGCAAGTGCTTTCTGACTCCTCTCAGAAAAAGACCTGCAGTTGTAACAGTCTACAGGAAGCAGGCATGGAGATTAAGGGACCATTGGTCTGCATCTTGGCAATAGCAGAGAATTAATGAAAAAAAATTACATAGGATCTAGAAAATAGATGTGAACTTGGGGAATTAAAAACTCGAAGCAAAACAAAACAGAAAGGCCCCAACCAAAACCACACAAAAAATACAACCGCAATTTTTCTGTCAATCTAGGAAAATTCCCTCCTGACCCTAATCTGGCAATAGCGTTAAGCCTAATGTGTGAGCAGACCTCTGGGACTGTAATGCTAGGAGCACCAATGCATGAGACCTAGAGCCTGCCTTCAGTTTCCCAAAGGAGGGAAAACCTCAGTACCTTTAGAAGCAAATTAAGAGGGAAATAATATTCTTCATCATCACAATGACCAGCAGGAACCCAGAAGCCTGGGGTAAAGGAACACCTCCTCCAAATACCCTTAGCACTGCTGACTCCTTGGGCAGCCCGGATCTGTATCCCAGGCTGAGCAGCCCATTTCCAGGGCTCCTTCACTTACAAATTAATGGAGGGAATTCTATCAAACTGTGTGTTAAATTGATGCAGGTTTTTCTGCCTCATTACCCTTCTTGGAAGGCTGGTCCAGAACATCAATCCTGGCAGGGGTTTAAGCTCTCTAATTCACCATCTAAACTTATTAAATACTTATTGCCATTATTGTACATCTCACATATTTTCATAACAATTCTATGTATAATTTTTTTTCAGTGGTTCTTCAGAAATGCATCTGTCCCCTCTCAGCCCCTGTCTGGCCAGAACAAACTAAACTTTTAGTAGATTCTTAATCAGCTTGTGTTTGTTTGTCTCAACATCGAAATAGTTTTTCTCTGTGCAGTGGAAATTTATCTTTCCTGGATGTAGAGCTGCAAGGATATTCTGGAGGAAGTCTCACAATGCCTTGCGCAATGGCAATAATGTTTCTGCTAAAAATAACTTGTCTGATGCATCCTAGCATTGTGCCATTCCTTTTCCACAGAAGCATCATGCTGCTGCTTCATATTCATCCTTCAGTGCAGTAAGGTCTTTCTATTCCTTTGGAGCCTTCATTTCATCAGTTTGTAGCAAATGTCCTTGCTGCTGGTCCCCAAGTGTTTAATCTGCCCTTTCTGCCATTAAATTTCACCCTACTTCCCTCATCCCCTGACAAGGTCAAGGTCCCCTTCTTCCTCTATGAGGAACTATTACTCTCAGCACTTGCAATACCTCCCAACTGTCTGCTCCCTCTGCATTTTGGGAGCTTGCACTTGGCTCTTCTGAAATTACCAATGGATTTACTAGCCTGAATTTATTCTCAGAATCTGTGATTAATATCTGTCCTGCAGCCTGGTCATGCTTGTATCTGATGCAGCCTGGCCAGTTTCTTCTGTATCTCCTCTCCAACCTTGGGACTGATCTTCACCTTTAGCAGCAGTTTCTCCTGGTTTGTGGCGCACCATCCTTTACTCTGAACTGAGTACGTCAGTCTAACAAACTGGCAGCCTCATCTAAGGCTCCTGTTCCGTTAGGTATCTCCTCATTCCCCATGTTCCCTTCACCACCTTTACTGAAACAGTGTAAAACCCACTTTTGGGGTTTGATTGCAGCTGGTTCATCTCTCTTCTCTCCTCACCTCTCTCCCTGCAGCACTGTGTTTGGTATCTGCTCCTCCCTGCAGGTCTGTTCCCTGACTGATGGAGCAGGCTTACCATTCACTGAAGCTGTGTCTGGAATGATGCTGTGTTTTACGTTACACTGAATCGATATGGAAATCTGCTTTCTGTCTTGTCAGAGGATATCTGAGCACTGCTATTCTGGCATGGTTTACTGCCTGGCAGTAAATTTCACTGTGAAATTAAAGACTCCTCTAATTCCACAGTTCCTATTCTTTATTCATCTTGTAGCCTTGAAGACAGCACAGTTTATTCTCAAGGCTATGTCTGGTGTATATGTAGCCAGCCCCTGAGAATAACTGTGCAGGGTCCTTTCTACCACCCTTTCATACACCTCCTTAGGACATATCTTATCCATGTCATTCCCTTTTATGTCCTTACAATGACCTGATTTACTAGCAGTGCTTCACGACTTCCTGCTCTCCTCCTACCGACCAGGTGCTGCCAGCCAGCTTCCACTCCTGCTTATCTCTGCAGCTTTGTTCCAGGCGGCACACTCTGCCTGTGCCAAGCATTCCAACACATGCTGGGATGCACCATCCTCTGGCTCAACACCTTTCCAGTATGCCAACAGCCTGGCTTGCCTGATGTGGCCACAGCAAATGGCAAAACTCAGGGAGAAGTCTACAAAATCAGTAGCACAGGCTATCAGAAAATCTGAGAAGGAAAAAAAACTTGTACAAGGAATGGATGATGGAGATAAAGGACATGGTGTTTCCAGTTTAACCTCAAAAGATTCTGGTTAAGTGATGACAGAGCCTTAGGAGATAATGCTGGTAGGACAAATGCTTAATCCAAGGGAGACCCACAAGTCCGTGTGAAAATGCTAAACGAGGTAAATTGAGTGTGACTGGAAGGCTTAGTCAATGGCTGAGTTACAGGGTTGTGAAATTGTGTATGATATCAATATAGCATACAAGCTCTGTTCCCAGGTGAACTGGTGAGTATTAGAAACTGTATCTTCAAATAGCATATTTTTAGAGGCAGGAAGTATGTAGAGAAGTAGCAGAAAATACACTTTTTCAGTTACCAAGAGACAGTTGGAGCTTGTCCCTAAGTGAAGCAGCTCTCCTTCAAGTACCTGGGTGTAAAGTGTTTCCTGAATCCCACTCATTCACTGGAGCAATGCTGCATAAGCTCAGGAAACACGACTTTACCAGCTCTAGCCATGCAACCCAGAGTAGACATGCTTGATGGTGTCATTCACATGGCCTGGAGCACAACGTCTATTGCCCACCAAAGAACTAGTGAAGTGCACGAAAAACATGGATGGTGTGGTGCAATGAAGATGTGGAGGCTGGGCAATGTCTGTGTATCAGAACTTCCAAAACCTGGGATTGCGCTTAGCCTGTAAGCAAAGCACTTAATTTGTTATAAAAATGCACATTAAGCAAATAAGAGATGATCATGTTTGGGGAAACACGTGGTACAATGAATGAGGAACTACTTCAGGCTAAATTTGGGGTTTTATAGGCTTTGAAGCCTAGCTAAGGGACAGTTAGACTTCATTGTGGTCCATTTTCACCAGTGGACAAGAATGAGTTCTACTTACAATCTCACGTGAGTGAAGAGACCTGCAGGATGTATCTGCTCATGAATTGTAGCTGCCACCAGAGGAAAATGAATAAATCAGACTCCTCCGGATGCTGGTGGAGGCAGACTTCAGAGAAGGCAATGCTATTAATGGCCCAGATAAAAGGAACAGGTCAGAGCAGGACAGGATCTCTGGAGTGCCAATAGCAACCAGGGAAAGAGGGGACAGCAGCCAACACCACTTCCTGCTATGGACAGCTGTTCTCTTAATCCCCATCTCTATCAACATCTCTAAACATCTCCATGTGAAAGCAAGGTTGGTGAATCAGTAACTCCTCCCAAATCCACAAGCTGGGCTCAGTTTTGTCTTTGTATTCTCTCTCTCCTGGTGCTTTGACTAGTGGCTAATTCCTCAGACCTCAGTGCTTCCCATTTGCCTATTCACTTCAGAGCTATTGATTAATGAAATGTAAGTTAACAGGGACTGAAACCTGGTCTGGGACCCTCAGCCACCACATTTTATTTCAGCAATATTTCCCTCAGCATGCTGGAGTGAGGCAATTACAAGGCTGGACTCAAACTTCAGTAGAAATTTTACATATACGCATTGCTTTTAAACCACAGCTAAAAAATGTTTGGATGTCCACAGCTGTGCTTGGTGATAGTAGCCTCTATTTAGGGTAATTTTTTTGCACTGTTCTTCCCTTAAAGTTCTCTGTTGGGCTCCTGAGTCCTTGTAGGCTTCCCCCTACTCTGTGTTACTTTTTTTTTTTCTAAATGTCATCTGTTCTACTGATCAACTGTGCCGGACTTGGGGTTATTTATTATTTTAGCTTGTTTTTAGGATACTTTGAGTGATGCCATATTTAAAGCTTTAAATGAAGGGTCTCAATCTCATTGCAAGTATTTGTCCTTCCATCAGCTACCTAAAAATTCTTCTTAATTACTCTGCTGACTTCTACACTTAGTCTCTTTGGAAGGAGAATATGCTAATCTCTCTTTTAAATTACATTGCACTGCAGTGTGCTTTTCTGTTGCTTTTTCCTCTCCTGCCATAATACTGGATTTGAGCATATTGTGTTCATAAAGACAAGGTGACTCTTCATTATCACATTTCAAACTCCCTCCTATGTACTACTTGTGACTAAATCAAGAGTTCATCCTCTACTTGGTTCCTGTGAGTGGTCATTCTAAGAAATATCCATTTATGGGGGCTACAAATGCAGTCTTTGCATCATTCTTTGACATGGTGTCTACCCAGTCTGTATGGGGGTAATTAACGTCTCCCATTATCAATATTTTTTCTCCCCTAACCTCTTAAGTCCTCTAGATGCCTTTCATTCCACTATCCTAATCAGGTGGTCACTAGTGTATTCTCAGTATCACTTAGGCACATGTCAATGCATAATTGTTCTCTCGTAGTTTAAATAACATCCCAGGTGTGTTTTTTTCCCCTCTTACCCCCAAACCTGGACAAATACTCTGCTACTAGCCAGAATAATTTTCTGTGGCTTCATATCTTGAGCTGCTACTCTGGCAATTATTTTCCTACTGAAATGAGACAAAACTTTACATCGGCTTGGGTGGTTTTTTTTTGTTTTGTTTCTTTTGTTGTTTTTTAAAAATAAAATTCACATTTGATTTCTAGCTCTAGACTTTGCTCAATGAAAATGTCTTCTTTCATCAGCTATTCTTTCAGTTTGCTGAATGTACATTTGTAACTTGAAAGAAAATTTTTATCACCTTCTAGAAGGGTGAAGATATTTTCTAACTGCATGCGGTCCCCCACCTCTTCTGTAATGCAAGAAGCATTTTATGGTCATTGCTTGTAAAAATCAGCTTACTGTGTATGAAGACACTCAGCTTCTTTGCACCCATACTGTTCTTCCCAGGATGTTGGGTATGGTGACCATTCCATAACTTCCTCAATCTCCATTCAGAAACTGCAGAGCATTTGCCACTTTTCACTTCTTGATTATGAAAGCCAGCTCAAGCAGAACATAGTACACTGCATCAAGTAAGTCAGTGGTTTCATCTCTGAAAAGAACTTTAAAGTTCCTGATTAGTCACTTATCACTGAGCCTCCAGCCCCTCCCTCACACCTTCACGGTGACCACAAACCTGTTTAACATTGAGCAGAGTTTTGAGTGTGGCTCTTGAGTGCAGAACATGAACATATGAAGCCATTTTGAGCACTGCCTTCATTCTTGTAGTGTATATACATGGAGAGAGAGGTTTAATGATGAGCAACTTTAAATTTTCAAACTCTTTGCATCCTTTATTTTGGGGACACTGCACCTGTCGAGTTGCTGATGTGGAAAACTTGTGAGGTGCAATTGCTTGTTCCACTTGCCTGTCTCTTAGGATGCACCAAGCCTTCCCTGGAGTTACCTGCATGCTTGGTTGAATTAATGTTCTGTTGTTTTCTGTTTCTACAGAATTTATAGTTTTGGCCAAGCTCCTTAATGAGCTGACACACACAAAGATGCTGTTCAAATGTTCTAATGTGTGTGAGTGTGTCTGAGTGTGTGTGAGTGTGTGTGTGAGTGTGTGAGTGTGTTTGAGTGTGTGAGAGTGTGTCTGAGCATGTGAGAGTGCGCCTGAGCTGAGCGTGTGTGAGCATGTGTGTGTGTGTCTGTCTGTGAGAGTGTGTGAGTGTGTCTGAGTGTGTGTGAGCGTGTGTGTTTGTCTGAGCGTGTGTGTCTGAGTGTGTGTGTCTGAGCGTGTGTGTCTGAGCGTGTGTGTGTCTGAGTGTGTCTGAGTGTGTGAGATTGTGTCTGTGTGTGTGTCTGAGTGTGTGAGAGTGTCTGAGCATGTGTGAGTGTATTTGAGTGTGTCTGAGCATGTGTGTGTCTGTGTGTGACAATGTGTCTGAGTGTGTGACAATGTATCTGAGTGTGAGTGTGTCTGAGTATGTGAGTGTGTGTGTGTGTGTGTGTGTGTGAGCATGTGTGTGTCTGAGTGTGTGTATGCGTGAGTGTGTCTGAATGTGCCTGAGTGTGTGTGTGTCTGTGTGTGTGTGTCTGAGCGTGTGTGTCTGAGCGTGTGTGTCTGAGCGTGTGTGTCTGAGCGTGTGTGTCTGAGCGTGTGTGTCTGAGCGTGTGTGTCTGAGCGTGTGTGTCTGAGCGTGTGTGTCTGAGCGTGTGTGTCTGAGCGTGTGTGTCTGAGCGTGTGTGTCTGAGCGTGTGTGTCTGAGCGTGTGTGTCTGAGCGTGTGTGTCTGAGCGTGTGTGTCTGAGCGTGTGTGTCTGAGTGTGTGAGTGTGTGTGTGAGAGTGTGTCTGTGTGTGTGAGCGTGTGTGAGTGTGTCTGAATGTGTGTGAGTGTTCTAAAAGTCTGGTAATCACTCTGCTAAGAGCTTTGGAAGGATACTGCCGGTTTGCCACCTTTCTTGCAAATTTCATAGAATCACACCAAAGTTAATTAAGTTCCTATGAAATTCCTGACAGTCAGCAGTGGCACAGACAAAAAATAGCTGATCCTCTTCCCTTAAGTGGGGGAAAAGCAGAACCCAGAAGTTATCTGTTCCTTTGGCAGCAAAATGGCTCAAGCATCATGCACATGTATGACCAACAGTGCTGCCTCACATGAATGTGTCCCACAGAGAATATACACTTTGTGTGTGCTAGGGACAGTGGTACTGGAGCAAAGCATTCAGAGCATGCGAACTGTCTCAAGTCATGCTGCAGTCTCAAGTTAAACATGTTGCGGACATCTTGGCTATTGTCAACAGCCTCTTGTCTGCCAGTGTCATCTCTTGCAGGATGTACTCATTATGTCAAAACATGGCCCACAAACTTTGCTTGGATGGAATGACTTTTGCTGCTCAACAGATGCTGAATATGTTGTCAAAGGTTAATTTTGTGTTTCTTCCCACTGACCTGGGTAGACTTCCCAAAGTGCAGTGTTTCCTTTTGCTGGACAGTCTCCTTGGCCTGTGATCAGTCATTGCCTCCTCCATGATGTCACTTTCTACCTTGTTAGGTTTTATTTCAGTGTAGGCTCACACAAATTTGTGTGAGCTCCTCCCTGCAGTGGGCATGGCACAAGCATTTGGACTTGGCTTGCATTATTTTAACGATGTAATCCAGTTTGCTGCAGGGAATAATCCTGTTCTGGCAAGAAAACTGAAGAGTTAGTAGCTCTCTCTCTCATTGCTATAAATCATTTAACAAAGGTGATATATTGGAATATGCCACATTCCTCAGAAGAAGGCATGTTTATCCTTAACTTTCAGTGAGGTCTCATTTGTTTCTCTACTTGACAGGATGTAGTCTGTGTTTGCTTCTGCTTGGCTGGGGCTTCTCAGAGGACTGGGTCACTCCATTCAAAAGCTTGCAGAGTCTGGATAGAAGCAGAGTTTGTGTGATATGATAAATAGATTTTGCTGATAATGGCTAGAGGTTTACAAAATTGAATTTGTGCCTTTTTCTCACTTTTCTTTGTTCATACTTGTGGTTCAGTGCTTCCTTCCTAAGTGTGGTATGTCACATTTCCACTGGACAGGTATCTTTCTCACCGTTCTGTGCTTCCCACAATATCTCTCCACAGCAGGAGTTCTGCCTAATCTGGACCCTCTCCAGTACATAAGGTGTTACCCTAGGGAAAAGTCTCAACCTTCTGGTCTGGGGCCCACAACAAGGGACTGAATCCAAGGAAGCTACAACACGTCCACAGACTCTTTTGTACCCTGTCTCTGAGGGATTGATCACTGACCTGTAGGTTTGCGTGTGCTTGGCAATGTGCTGCTGTCTGGAGCAGATTGACAGAAAAGGTTTTGCTGAAATATCCACTGGAAGAGGATAGTCCAAGGCTGCTTGTGCAAGTCTCACTTTACTGCAGCTGGCCCCTTTCATTCAGACATCTGCTGTGCTGATGGAGAAGGTCCCATGTTCAGAATGGCATTGCCTTGAATACCAGCCACACAGGAACCAGGCAAATCAGCAATTTAGAGTCAATCCCCTTCTCCCATTTCTGTGTATTCCTTCTGCAGGACCACAGAAGCAGGCAATTAATGGGGCAAGAGGGTAAATCATGCTTCTACTGAGTCCCATAAAGGTCATGTGATTCTATCGGGCCATTTTTAATTCTCACTACTTCCCTGCCGCTGGCATCTCTGGGGCTGTAATGATACTGGGTGTGGTGCAAGACTGCGGAAGAAGACCAGTTTGTGCTCAAATGTTTGAATATTTTCTGTTCTCATGGCAAAACGGATGTTGGAGAGACTTGTTGTAGGATCTGCCTTGAAAGTCTTACCTCTGAGATGCCAGGCCCTGCTCGGTGTTAAGTGAAATTGTCTGCAGCTCATTAACATCAAAGCATTTTCTCCACTGGTCTGGGCGGCTCAGTAGTAACCAGCAGACAGACCAGAGAACAGCTTACGCTCTCCACTAAGCTTTGCCTGCAAACAATTAGCATCAAAGGGGAGCCACTGTGAAACAGAGCGAAAACAATGTTCCAAATGTAGCAAGTTTCATGGCTCATGGGAAATGGAGGGAGGCCAAAGCTGTGTCCCAGCTAGAGCTTGTGCAGGAGCAAGTACAGGAGTGGCTGCTGGGGTCTGCTGATGGTCCTGGCAAGGAAAATGGTAGATCCACTTTGGCTTGAACAAACTTGCCTGACAGTGTGTTGCAGCACAGTGCAAGCTCTGGTTTATCAAACTTGGTCAAGCCTAATTCTAGGATCAAGTCAGATCTGCCCATTGCCTTGGTAGTTTCATGATTACTCACTTAGCTCCCACTCTGGATGAAACTCTTGAGGCCAATCCCACTGCTCTTTATACCCTTTTTCTCCATCTCCCTGAACACAAAAGTTTTAGCTTTTGATTCTAGATGCTGCTGCTCTTTTATAAAGTGGACCTTAGCCGTTTGTTTGCTCCTCCCCACAGGAGGCCTGTAGTATTAAACCATTTTTTTAGATTACAGGACTATTACCTTTCTCCAGGTCTCAAACAGTTTCTCCTGCTTTATGTACTGGATCTTCTGGTTCATGCTTTCCTCATCCTCTTCCTCCCTGCTTTGGTGGTGGGTAAGAAATCCAAATTGTTGGTATTTATCATGCTATCAGTCTGTGATTAGCCCTGGGGAGGGCAACACATGATGGAAAACAATTAATTTTTACATGGGTCCCGGTCAGGAATTAGAAGCTTTATGGTAGGTTCAACACGAGCACAGGGTAGAACCATGGGGGCTGTCTCAAAGAGATTGCTATCTAAACACCAGTCTAAGAACAAAGGATTGCAAAAAAAACCCCAAACTGAAACTCTCTAATAATCAATGCTGGGAGCCCACCCACTGTTCTAGCTGCCATGCAGACTGCAGACAGAAGTTACCTGCTGGAGTTTAGACCATTCATGTTGCAATCCCTTTGTTTAGATTATCTACCTCTCAGGAAAGACATACTTCTGTAATTAGTACAGCGCCTAACGAACTTACGAACTCAGGCTCTAGTGAGAGACATGCCTGGACTTTGAGTTGAATGGAGATTCCTCACTTCTGGATATGGAGACATGTAGATCTCAATGGCTCATCACATTGAAAAAAGGGTGGAACAAAGACCAGGATATTGCCAACAAGTGGAATGAGATGCAGCTAAGGGGATCATTCCTGAGCAGGGGTGTCCAAAGAGCTTTCCTACTCTTTATGGTATAGAAATTCTCCGTAAGTCATGCTTTCACTTTTTTTCACTGTTAATATCTTTCAAGCCAGGACTGGGATTCCCTAAACCTGTCTGCTCTGCTCGTGAAACCAAGCTTCACCTTGCTATCCTCACATGGAAGCTACACCTTGAAATGGGTTTTTGCCTCTTGCTACTCTGGTTGCTGTCTGCTCTAGGAAGTTCCACCTCCTACAGTGAGAAATCATCCTCTGACTTCCTCCAAAAGAGTATTAAGACCCAATCAATAATCTTTTCTTATACTACCATTGGCCTTCAGCTCTGTCCATCTTTTCCCCACCGCAGCTTCCCTGGCAGACTGGCAGAGCAAGTACACCTTGGGTTTGCATTCCTTTCACTGGACTAGCCAAACTGAGCTGTCCTGATCTCCTTTTGTAGGACAGGCTCATTGCTCTCCTACCTGCCTGCACCAAGTGCCTCTTGGAGCTCCCTTTGAACAGGACACGTGGCTTACTGCAGCTACAATAGCACCTGAACAGTAGCTCAAACAGTTCTTTCTCTCCAGGAAATACTTTATCTGGGACACCCTAATACTGCAGCTGCATTTGATCAGCCAGCTTTGCACAGCAAACTTTGAGCTCTATGCTTTTTTAATTCCCTAATCATGTGTGTGGCTAGGCAAGGTGAGGGTAATGACTCTAGTGGTTAGGGCGGGGAAATAAAGGCTCATGCACCTTCATCTCTGGCACGGTTCGTAATAAGAGATGCCACTTTACAGTCCTATCCCCTGAGCTCGAAAGAAGCTGGTACGGATGTTCCTGTCCTCCTGCGTGGGCACAAGGCAGTGCCATGCCTTCCCTAGACTGCCAACGTATTCCCTTCTTGCTGTCATAACTGGTGTTACTACATCACCAGTGCCCTTACAACATCTGAGCTTACCTGGAGGGAGGGCCTTGTGCTTGTGGTGCCAGGCTGCAGCACAGGTGGCTGTGTCATGGAGCTGTCACTATGGAACCTCCTGGCCACTGCAGACACACGTGCCGTCCCTTTGCATCATGGCCACCAACAGACCTGGTGGTTTTATAACTACACGGTGGAGCAGACGAGGAGATTGAATCTCTTCCTGATGGAAAACTATGTAGCTGTCAGGGCAGAAACGTCCCTTCAAGGAGGGATTGCAGTTTTGCGCACAGTGAACCCTCAGGAGTGAGCTGTTCCCTCAGGATACAGTGACCCCCCCACGGGTGCCATGTCCCCCCCTCAGGACACAATGACCCCACAATCCCCCACAAGAACACGATGACCCCTCAGGGCGTTCCCGCTCCCTCACGACAGGACAGGCTCCGGGCTTGCACAGCGCCCCCTAGCGGACGGGTGCGGCGCCGCCGCACGTGCGAGCCGCTGGCGGGCGGGCGGCGCATGCGCGGGGCGGGGCGGGC
>VZTT01033692.1:19792-31340 GCA_013400855.1 Buphagus erythrorhynchus | reverse complement strand
GCCTTTTGATTTTCTAAAATCACTTGACACATATTTACAAGGCTACTTGTAGCAAAAAGGTACATGACTGTCTATTCATTTTGCTCGCTAACATGATGATAGTTTATTTAACAGAGCTGCAGTGCTAATATCACAAATAGTCCTTGTTTTCTTCTACACTAAATATAATCTTGTGCAGTCTATTCATGCTAATAGTTAATGGTAATTGCAACAGGAATGAAACCTAGAGAGCCATGACACTTCAATAGATAATGCAAAACAGAAGATAATTCTACATTTTGGAAGAGAGGGGATACAATTTATTCTGTAACTCTGAAAATTAGAAAAAAATTAGAAAGCCTAATAATTTGAGAATGAAGATTACCTCTTATTATACTTTCCATGTTTAGAATGCATGATACCACAGGGCCAATATGGTTTGTCAGGAGGCACGGCTTCTGCTTCAACTAATGGCACTGAGGAATTGTTTCACTTTAATTATTCTGTGTTTGTTTTCCTGCATCCTTAAATCTGAAGTTCTGCAGCGTGGCTCTTTAATTTTCATTAGATGGTAATTTAGCACCCAATATAACAAGAGCCCTACCCTAGAGACTGATACATACTTTATTTCCCAAAACAAGAATAAATCTGGAATTCTCTATTGTTATCCCACAGCAGTGTTAATTTCAGTTGTATAAATCTTTGTGACACATATAGAAACTTTGATATGGAAGCTAGGGACAAACAGCACCCTGTGTAGCATCCATTTCTCTGTTAAATAGAACCCACTTGCCCACTTTTGTAATGTCTGTATGGAGGAGGCTTTTGGCACTNACCCTGTGGGGACTTTACTTGCCCACTTTTGATTTTTCTTTCTTTGATTTAAAAGCTTTTCCTCAGGACTCTCATAATATATGACATTGTTCTATTTGATGGGGGCTGACAGCTTTTCAAAGCTCATCAGTGCTTCTCTTCAATCAGCCAGAAAGACCACTGCTGAGTGACAGCAGTATTCTTCCCACAGGTTTCCCCATTCCAGCTACTACAGGGTATATGAGATGGGACCTGAAGGGCAGCAGCCAATTTCTGGTTTCCAGACTCACACTGTCAGCAGATTTGTCACCTTCCTGAGGTTGTGAAGCCAGTACTACAGTTGATGGAAGGTTTTTCAAATTAAGACTTTTGATGCTGCAAACTTACCCCCCTCTTTCAGTAATTTTAGTGTAACTATAATAAACATGTAGAATGAAATAGCCAGTAAACCTGTTGATATCTGAAAGATTTATTTTTTACATATCCGTGGCTTTCTTTTTTCTGTTTTCTTGGCTTTTGACATTTTTCTCATACACTTACTATTTACCACTTGCCCAAGAACTAGGGGAATTACTAACTTAGGATTCCCGTGGAGGTGTAAGAAGTCTTGTTGACAGCATTTGCCACCAGCCTCTTCTGTAAACAGAGGATTTGTTTACAGCCTTATGACGTGCAGCACCTGGGTAACCAAAGCTCTGGATCTCTGCAAGGTCTGCAAACTCAGATTTTGTAGTTTCCTGAAAATAATCACTCTTGCCTTGTTTCGTTGTTTTCCATAAAATCATGGTAGAAATATTTATGCATATTACAAGGGGTATACTTTATATCACTGGTGTATAATTGTCAGGGAAATATCTAAAAACTGTTAAGTATTCCTTTAATTAAATGCAGCTTCTACATTCTGACAATACTAATGGAATTATGTTACAATGTGAGTGGAAGACGTGAAAAACTAAAAAAAAAAAAAATCAGAGAATCAGAGAAAAGAGACNCATAAAGAATGGTGCCTTAATCTCAAAGGAAATTCTACTAAATGTGAAATATTACTAAGCTATCTAACAATCTTGCTTAGCTGACATAAAGTTCTAATTTAACTGAAATACAAATATAATTTAAAGAATTAAATATAATAAGGGCTATAAATCTCTCAAGCATTTGTGTACAAACTACAAGTGTGATATTTGCAACACAAATGTGATACACATTCAGTCACTGCAAAGAGAAGGCAATTACAAGGGGAATAAGTATGGGCCAACGTCAACACCTTGCAATGTCAGCATTATAAATTTCACCAAACTCAGCTGCTACAAGACTGTAATTCCTTCTTGCATGGGCATTTCTTGCAGATAATAATACAGCCTGCAAATACTACAGAACCTCAGCAGAATGTAGACCAAGAACTCTGTCCCACCAAGGATCTCTTTTAATGTTCTTCTTTAGGCCTGTTTCTCCATCATTAAAATCTGCAAGAATGTAAATTGCCAAGTACTTCTCAGAATTAAAATTACAGAGACCACTTTTTTTTTACTCTAATTTTCATCCAAATATTAGTGATAATAGGGGAAAAAACCCTCATCACATTTCTACTTACAGAGACTGAGAAATTTTTTTTTTTTTCTGATGGAGGAAACCTACCTCCTGTATAGGGAACTAGCACGTATGTCAGGGCAATGTTGCTTTGCTTTTCCAGATTGTTCTACTTGAGAATAATTGCTGAAATAAACTCCTTTTTGTTATAAATCCTTCCTTTAAGGAAGTATTAATTACTTCAGCAGTACTGCTCACTTCTAGAAATCCTGTTTCCCATTATGTTTAATTTAGAGCTCTATGCATGATACCAAACAGGACAAGTAAGAAGGGTCCTGGATACCTGAGCAAGCTTAGTACCTCACTTAATCTATTAATCCTGAAAGTCTTTCATCATAACAAGACTTTTTTAAACTTTTGAAGAGGTGAAAGCAAATCCGACACAAGAACATTCCTGATTTTCCCCAGGCATTTTGACATAGATGCTGTTACCATTCATCTTCAGAAATGAAGGTTCCAGGAAGGAATGAGAGAAAACAACTCTGTCCCATCATCTAGAACCTGGTGGATGAAGAAAGGGCTCCAGCACTGGTCACCCTCCTCCTTACCAATTCATCAAAGTCAATTCATCTCTGACTTTACATAACTAACTGCATGTTTACACAACTGAAAAAGCATCTCCTCTCGCTGCCAACTATGGCAATGCCATGTCTTAACTCCTACACTCTTAGAGCAAAGCCATGATATCATACATCTGAGCATCGCAACTGTGATTTATATTACCTAAGATATGAAAGTGTTTATTTATTAATTCCCATCCCCAAGTCAGTAATATTAAATTCCATTCATAATATGGTGCAATTATTTTAAAAGTTGTTGCCTATTTTCAAAAACAAAACTTAGGGAAAATGGATACATTAAAAAAATTATTAATAGGATACATGATGAGGAGGACTGCTGTAAGGATTTTACTATTTGTCTGCTAAGGTCGAGTAAATTGCCTATAAATTATTCAGTCTTCACAAGCTCTGAGCAGTACAACTATTATTACACTTTGCACACCATGTACCTCTAATATCCAATCTGAAGTTAATTTATCAACAACTACTCTTGTGTAAACAATCCACGGAGAAACCTGACTTGTTTTTGCTAGTTATTGATGATCTTTCAAAACTCAGAAATTGCCTCCTCTTCAACTTCCTACTGAATTCTTAGGTAATCACCTCATCAATAGTTCTCAACAAAAATAATTGTTTCCAGAACAAAAATTTCCCCAGAATTTAGGTCCTTTAAGCTGGTCCTCTCAGAGCTTCAAAAGTGTGAATAATGAAAAAGTATATTTAAAAAAATGTCAGGATGTGTATATGCTTTTATGAAGTCAGAAGTGGAGAAAAGTTTTCCCAGAACAGGATATGGGGCAATGAAAATGAAACACAGGCCTTTTAGGATATGTTTTGGGGTTTTTGTTTGGTTTTTTTACCATGAAGTTCAATCTTCAGTCACATTTACACAGGAGTACAGGCCATTCAAATGCTAATAAGGCACATTCAGAGCCAGTCCCAAGTGTAGTCAGCTAATGGAAAAGGTGAGGAAGAGAACTTTGTATGCCTTTTAATGAAGTGCTGTGCTATAGGGCAAGGAGTGGAGATTTACACTAACTGCTTTGTAAAGCTCTGAGGTCCACTTCCCTAGTGTCCATTTCCTCCACTCTCTCTTTCTCACTGTAGTAGCAAATATTTTCTGAAACTAGGGCTGGAGTAGCCACTTGTAGGTCTCAGAACAACTTAGGAGCTGTGGTAAAACCTACACCATTTGGTTTTAATTTCTTAAAAAAAATGCTAAGTATTTGTTACTAGGAAAAGAGGAATATAATTGGAAGGGTGAGGAAAGATAAAGGTTCAAGAGAGCACACTTACCTTGGTGAACCTCTGCCTCCTGTTTTAAACTGTTCAGGATTGCTTTGGAGACTGTTGTCAAAAGCATCCTTTTCCCATCCCAGAACAGCTGTTGCCCAAAAACAAACTAATGGTGAGAAAGATGTGCATGTACCATTGCATCAGTACTGGATCACACACAGCCATCTGTCTGACAAGTTTTTCTACCCCAAAAACTGAGAAGGCACACAATGTCTACTTGTCCAATTTGGGAAAATTGGCAAAGTGCTGCTCAGTTAGCTCTTGATGTGTGAACATCATTATGTTAGCTGAAACAAAGTTATTATGGCCTTATGCAGTCTCACGTAAGTATCTTCTTATCTTGCTTCTAATTAGGAGCAGGTGGTTTCAGAAAGTACATGGAACAATTAGCCACTTCTCTGCTGAAAGACTGTTCTGTCATCTGTGCAGCCCAGTAGTTACAGTAAAAATGCCCACACAAAACCTATAGATATACATCAAGGCATGTTCCAGTTAATACCTGAACTGAAGTGCTTCTTTACATCAACTTCAATCAGTGCATTTCCATGCCAGAGGAAATTACATTAGTAACTTCTTTTGTGTGGTTTACATGGGGCTAGCTGGTAAGATCCCTGGGGCAGGACCGTGCCTACCTCTGCATTTACCAATTGCAGTAAGAACCTCCCAGCAGAATGTATAAATTATGAGTAAATGTTAGTAAGTAACCAGATGTAAATATAATAACTACATTAATAACTACTAATATATTACATAAACAGACTAGACCCACTGGAACAATGCAGAAACCATGAACATTGTTGATTCATTCAGAGTACATTTATTACCTCACAGTCAGGACAAAACAAACTTTCCTCTTGCTGGATATCTTAAGATTTCAATGCATAAAAAATGATTTAATAAGAAGTGTAACCTCAGGATTAACTAACAGACAGGTACAAAACAGACCTCTACAACTGCTGTTTAAATGCCCTTAACCACTTTATTTCTAATATACATCTCTGAGATTCAGGATGAGGTCCTCACAAAAACCAACACCTAAAGAGTCTGGTCAGGAGAGTCCCAATGCAAGACAACATTGCAATACTTGCTATAAAGGAAAGGTAATTGCCTCTAAATGCTGTGCCTGGCTTTCTGCCTACTACCATTCTGACAGTGCTGCAAATAAACTAGCAGTTTAAATCCATAAATGCTTATAGATTATACTGGAGCTGTAACTTACATGTTCAGAAATGTCTGAAGTCTTTGAACAGAACATTTTAACAGGAGAAAGGAACTTGTATTTTGAAATAAAACAGGTTTTCTGAAAATACTCTTTGACATAATTTTTTTGAATCTCTGCTTTTCATTTTATAGTTTTTCTCTGTTTCCTTTCTCTATTGCACACCACCTGCAAATAAATGAGTGAAATTGCCTGAGCTTCATTTAATCTTATGCTACTAGGAGAATTGAATTCAATCATGCTTCTGGAAGTAACAGAGTTATTTTTAGTGTAATGGTAATATATAATGTCATTTGTAGCACCATTTGGCAATGACATTTTTACTTCTATAAAACATGATAAAAAACTTATGGCGAATCATTCCTTGCTGACTATATGTTATTATAATGCAATACAGCAACAACATGATGTTACAGTGTAGTAAAAAGATCTTGGTATGAATCTGTATTTGAGTTTATTGCATAACAAGCTCTATCCTGCTGACAAGGACACTGATGAATGCTTCGCTATTGGTTTCACTGGAAACCTCAACATGCCTGAAAGTTGACTAACACATACAAATACTGACTTAGCCAGACCATTTCTGATCAATGACAGTAAAATGAGGTCTCTGGTTTATGCTACCTATATATATAATCAAAAATCATTTTCAAAATGCCAAGTTTTAGGTCTTGCAGATTTGAAGCTGCTTTAAATACATTTTTAGTAATATTATGGTGGCCATCTCAGAGATATTCCATTGAAGAATCTTGTAAATGTATAAAAATAACCAGTGAAAAGTTTTGAAATATGGTGGAAATTCCTAGAAGTAATCAGAAGTAAGGAAAGTACATCTAACATAAAACTGATTAAAAAAGCAAATTCGAAGAAATTACACTAAGCAGCAGCACAAACATTTAATGGTACAGCTTAAAATGTTCACATTTTTATAAATCATCCAAGGATTGCTCTTTATTTTATTTGTGATGAAATGAAATCTGAAACAAGTTTGTACTGCCAGAATAAACACGGATGGATGTGGGGCACACCCTCAGTCCTCCCCCAGTGCCAGAGGCTCTGGAGGTGAGGTAATGCCAGCCCTGACATTTCTCCTGCCTCCCCAACAACCTGACCCGATGTTGTCTCTGGAACACATCTGAGAGTGACTTTCAGGTTACATCTGCACAAGAAAATTTTCTGAAGATTGCTCTTCAGAACTAAGGCCATTTGTCAGACCAGTGTTTCTGTAAGGTCAAAACTCTCATTATCAGCTCTCTCATTCTCCAGCACAGGATGGATGCCTGGTCTAGACAAAGAACCAAGAATGGTCCTTGACCCATACCACAATCTGAACTGGATCAGGGCATTTTTTAGGAGAATGCTAACAGGTGAGAACAAAACTACAACAAGAAGTAAGCTAACAGATCTTTGTGCTAGCCCTGGTCAGTGCAGACATAGGTTTTGTATCCCACAATGATCAGGGCACACATGGATCATCAAACAAAAACGTATGGCCCAACATTTTCCCTGGGTCAGCTCCATAGATTACTTAAATGAAACTTCATGGAACTTCCATGAAACATCAAGGAAAGGTATATTGCAGGAAGCAGAGTGGGTCTCTCCCAGGAAAGAAAAAAAGATCTTGGTGAAATGGCAGGATACAAATTAAGATTATCAAGCACACCTCATTCCGCCTGCACAGGCAGCTGAAACAATGCAGATTTTCCTTTGCACTTAGCCAGCTTAGTTTGAAGCAAGCTTTAGAGACAAAACTTGCACTAATTTCAGTGGGACCTTTGTCTGTGTACGGTATGCAGAACAGAGCCCTCTCCTGGTAAGCACTGAAGATAATTGAGGACATCCCTGGCACCGTATTTGGCACTGTCTGCAGCACATATCTCTGTGATGAAGTATTGAATGTAGGCACTCAAAATAAAATATTAGAAAAGCTCAGCTATTTGGAGCTATGGAACCTTATGATTGAGGTCAGATTTGTTTGGATTAAAAAATATATGGAAATCTAAGTAACACTGAAATGATGGCATACTTGAAAATTGAAACCAAAAAATAGGTTATATAACATACTTAAAGGCACAGTTGGCATTTCAAGATCACAATGACTAGCCAGTTGTAACCTGTTTTTGAACCCACAGCTGAACCCTGCATGTCGAATTACTGAAAAGGGTGGGTCACCTTCTTTTTAAACCTGAAATCTGATAACCAGGTCAAAAGAACCCCCATTCATTCTTTCTTTTTATGACTATAAAGCCATGAAGCACCAGTAATAACCTTAAGTATATAGATCAACACTCTTTGCCTAATTAACATGCTTTTGGATTTCATACTTGAACCTGAAAATAAGAAACCATGCTTCAAAGCCCTGCTTTTGCAAAACAAAATTTGCAACATGTACCTAATCTGGATGCAGGACATGGTAGGCACTTACACAAATCATAATAATGATCCACTGCCAAAATATTAGCTAGTATCATTAGCTTTTCTCAGAATAACTTTACCATAATCCCTTTGCTTAAACAGCAACACCACCCTGTTGTCACTAAGATGCAATGCAAAGGAATATTGGCTTAATTTAAAAATTATTTATTAATATTGCAAATGCCATATTGTTTTTAGCAACATATGCAAACATGATTCTCCAGAGCCACACTACTTATGGCTGTAATCTCACTAGATTTCACAAGGGAAGTAGGGTTGGGTCTGTAGTATTTGCATGGAAGACTTCCAAGGAAATTCCAGGTTACTCTATGAAATGGTATTTGCGCAGGGTGGCATTCTTCTGCTGACGCAGTATTGAACCAGCAGAAAGAATATGATCACAAGTGCTGTCTTTAATTGAGAGGTAAAACCAAGGATACTGAGCACTTGTCAGCATTAAACACCCTATGGAAGTTTTCACCAGTGTAGGAGTGCCCAGCCAAATACCAGTCTAGATAATTACATCCTGCCTACTTACATTCCCATGTTGCTTTAAATGGATAAGGCATTATTCTTCTATTCTGGTGTAAAAGTGGATCCTGCAGCCCTTCCTTGGGCTCTGTTAGGACTATTTGTAGCATGACCTTCTCCATGGTCACACAGAGTCATTTATGTGAACCAATGCCTTGTAGCCTTGTACTACATTTTGGATTTGCCGCCTTCTGAAATCACTGAGCTCATGGGAATTTACTTCAGCTTAAAGACATTGATTTAACCAAAATCACCATTTAATTACTGCCTGTGAAAGCCATACTTACAATCTTTGCAAAAAATTGTCTGATTATCAGATCAGCTTCTGTAGGACTCCCTTCAGTACATGTGACATTCAGTTTCGGCATGATCCTGCCTACCCTCACCAAAATCAACACCAAAACAGCAGCATGGTTCAATGGCATCAAGACCAGGCTCCTTACTGGGAGATTTACCTTGGGACCATATCATGTACCAGCAGTGCAGGGCTCCCATACCTCCTCAATTTGAAGCAAGTTACACTGAACAAAGATATAGATAATCTTTTCAAGTCAGCTGTTCATTTTAAGAGAGAGCACAACAAATGGTTAAGAGCTTGCTTTAAAATGATATGTCTATTAAAACAACCAATGTTACTACAGGACTGTTCCCCACAACAGGAATTTGCTTCACTGAAGTGGAGGGAAACCAGACTTCATTACCATGTTCGAGTACCTCACACTAGACCACCATGCTGCCACTCACAAAATCCCCTCAAAAGGAAGGAGATGTTAACATGTTTCCCCACAGAAGGAGCCTGGTAGCAAGATGAGTGCTGGCATTAGTCACAACTTAGTCTGTGGCAGGGTTGTCAATCATGATTATTCCTACAAATCTGTGTTTTCTCCCCTTCCAATCACTCTCTAATCTCTCATTTTCAAAATTAATTTCCTATTTCTGGCTCATCCTACACTATGTCAATTTGAAGGCTGGCTTTAGGAGGCTTTTTCAGTTTAAAAGTTTTTCTAGCTGTATTTGTGTAGGTCAAGAGAGTTTTCCAAGTCTGTTCTCCTGCTGAGTGGCGAGTCTCCCAAGACAGCAAATACAGGGTTTTTATAGACTTGTTTTCATGAAGATTAAGTCATCTGAAATTATTTAGGAGAAAGATGACCACGTTAGTATAATTCATTGAATGCAAATTATGAAATTCAAAGGCTTGGGTAAAGTTAAAGCTTTAAATAGTATCGCCAAATGCAAAGTGAGAAAAGAGAAGGCAGGTAGGAAAGAATTTTCACAAATCCATACTTTCTCCCATCATTTCATGTGACTTGCTGACCTCAAAAGCTTCTAATGTTCATGACTTCTGAAGCCCAAGACTTTTCTCTCACATCTCTCTCCAAATATAGGGCCTAGCTTTTGCCTCCTCTTTTAAATCTTTTACTTAGACCCTTTGGAGAGTGAAGTTAACTTGACAGAAAGAGGGTGATGCAGCTGGTTGAACAAGAGCCACTCAATCCACTCAGTGAAACTGTAGTCAGAAGATAATACAAGGTGAAGGGTAAGAGTATGAAATGTGACTAAGCAATTAGGGATTTTCTTCCTCTTCCCCACACAAAGGAGCAAAGAGGACCAAATGCAGCTGCTGAATTTCTTGCAGAAAAGAGCATTCAGTTTCAGGGCAGAAAAGGACTTTGCCTTCCTCCACACTGACCAGCTTGAGAAAAAGGAGACAAATGTATCCTATAAAAGGGCACGCCAACCAGTCCTGTCGTGCAGCACTTAATCATACTCGATCATTCAAACTCAGGATTACTTGACAGCGTTGGTTTCTTCTAGAATAAACAAAGGGAAAAAGTGAAGTGCGGACTTCACTACCTGTAGTCCAGTGGGTTGGCATTAATCAATCCCTACCCCTCAGGGCCCCCTCTTGTGCTCCCATCACTACCAACTGCAGATGCCAGGGAGTAGCGAAGGCAAAGGGTCCAGGCCGCGGTCTGCGAGGCCGAGGACCGCGGGAGGGACACTTTGGAGCAGTGTGGCGGCCGGTCAGCCGGCGGTGCGTGCCCGCCGCGGCGCTCCGAGCCCCGGGCAGGGCAGGGCAGGGCAGGGCAGGGCAGGGGCTGCCGTGCCGAAGGGGCCGGCACAGGGAGCAGCTCCCGGCACAAGTGCGGAGCGGCGCCCCGGGGCTGCGCTGCCTCCCGGCTCCTCGCCCCTCACCTCCGCGCTCCCGGGACGGCCTTTTTGGGCGGGAGGGCGGGAGGGGGTTACCTTTTCTTAGGGAAGTCCCGTCCCTTGCCAGGGAAACTTTTTACGTTCCTGTGCGTGAGAGGCAACTAGTTGCACTGACTGAAGTGCGAGGAGTGTTTGGCTTCTCCAGTACCAGCCTCCTCCTCCGTCNGGGGTGGGGGGGACGACTTGTAGGGGGGATGTTCTGTTTTTGCCAGAGGAGCAGTGCAAAAGGGGAGCCTCGGCTCGGACAAGGTACAAGAATAAATAAATAAGGAGCGGCCCTAAAATAAAGGTAGAGGCATAACCCGGCAGCGAGAAGGTGAGTGTCTCTGACTTCCCCGTCCCCGCGTCTCCCTCCCACCCCTTCTGCTCGGAGGTGGAGGAAACGGGTTCCCTGCTGCATGTGCATGTGTCCGTGGAGGGGGTGTGTGCGTCTGCTTGGATTTAGCGTTTATTTAGCACTGTTTTCGTGTCGGTTCGATGACAGCAACAACAACAAAGTTGCTGTAAAACAAATGCGATAGGAGGGAGCAGCGGAGCCGTCCATAGCGGGGTAGAGACGAGCTTTTACCCCGGCTCCACGCGAGTTTAATTGCAAAAAACCAAACTCGTTTTCCGTGCGGACGGGGTGACTTTTTCCACACCCAGCCGGACTTTCTGCCTCTGCCCAGGTGATACTCCCTGCCGTTTTGCCTTCATCGCTCTTCAGCTGGGTGTTACCGGGGCTGCTGGGGTAAGCCCCAGGACAGGAGCAAGCCGCGACGGCTGCCGTCGCATTGTTCCCCGCTTGCGCCTCCCGCCCACTCCCGGTGCGGCGGAAACGGGGGGCCCGGGCTGCGCCCCGGGAGCGGCCGGGGGCTGCCGGCCCGCCTGGGCTGGGCGACAGGGCTCTGCCGGCCGCCAGCTCGCTCTGCGGACAGCCTGCCCCTGCCAGGGCCGG